>JADRCH010000291.1:176872-275865 GCA_019843965.1 Rhynchomys soricoides | reverse complement strand
ACTACTTCATTCAGCGTTAGCGTGATTCTGTGAGTATGTGCATGTGCCGGGACGGTGCTGAAGAGTGCATGATACTACTTCATTCAGCGTTAGCGTGATTCTGTGAGGTAGGTATTATTATTATTTCTAATTCACAAATAGGCAAAACTGAGGCATAGAAAAGTTCCATAATCTGCCCATAATTACCTAGCTGGTAGCTGAAAGCTATGACTCAGTCCCTGGCACATGGTTCCAGAGCTTGTCTTCTTATCAGGCAAGTTACCCTACCTCTGCCTTTTAAACTCAATTACCTGTGCAGCCATGGTGTACATACTCACATGCAGACATACACATCTACGCAAAACAAACAAACAAAAAAAACCAATAACAATAAAAAATAAATCTTGCTGGGTGTGGTGGTGCACAACTTTAGTCCCAGCTCTCAGGAGGCAGAGACAAGAGAATCTATGAGTCCAAACCAGCCTGGTCTACGCGGCAAGTTCCAGGCCAGCCAGAGATAGACAGTGAGACTGTCTTAAAAAAAAAAAGCAAACCCAGGACCTCCATGAAAATATTTCCCTGCTTCTTACAGCTCAGTGCCATGTGCACTTTGATCAGTAGACTACATTTCTTATGCGCGGGGACTCTCCTTTCATTCCTCTACATTCCAACATGACTGTAGGATCTTGTCCAGCAAGAACTGGATACACATTTACTGAAGGGGAAGGAGTACAGATGAGACGTTCCCGTCACTGGCGACCATTTCAAGGGTAAGGGCTAGTAAACTTAAACACCAAACCAAACCAAACCAAACCAACCCAGGCCACCTGTAAGGCCTTACCTTCTGCCCCACACACTTGATAAAATCACTTTGTTTGGATTGCCCGACTGGTTGCTTTCGGAACTCACTGCGCTTCTCCAAGCGAGACTCAAAGGCAGCTGGGTCAGACCTGACAAAAGGTAAAGAAAGGTGAAGCACCCAAGCCTTTCTGGGTTTTGAAATAAGGAAGCACTCCATAATACCTCCAAAGAGAAGAGACACAGGACCATGAGGCTAAAGGGTTTTCATTCAGTTGTTAAGAACTGGGTATATGCCTGAAAGTCAAGAGAGTGGAAAGCACAGCCAGCTCTATTCAACTACAGTTAAGTCTCCAGGGATCAGCGTGCAACAGTTTGGTGTTTTCCCCCCTTTTCTCTTTTGCAGGCTGTTCCCTCAGTGACCCAGGGCTTGCTTTCTCAGGTTCTTAAGCTACTCCAGATAGAAAGAATACTTTGAAGTCATATGGCTGAGTTACCTCTGCAGGCAGGAATCCTACAGCATGCCTACTAGGTGTTAAGGTCTTACCTGGATAAATCTAATTTTTGACATCTCCCTCTATACCCATCCTCAGATTCTGTGTTCCAAATGGATGCTTTGGAAGAAGACTTAGTATCTGAGTATCTCCCTGACCTATCAGAAGTCAGAATTCATCTTTTATCCTAAAATGGGGATGCTCTTCAGGCTTGAAGGCTAGGTTGAGGCAGCCATTGTCACTAAGAATACTTCAGAATGTGTAGCTGACCATGGGATGCTTGGCTTTGTATTCGGAGATGAAAACATCATCCACAAACTCTAGCTACTTGGCTGGGAGACACACAACACCATGGGTGAGGAGCCAAGGATATCTTGTTTAACCCTTTGGTAGACCTTCATAGACAAGACATTATGGGGTATAGCCTATTCCATAAATCTGCTTAGATATGACACCTAATGTCACTCTTTCATTACTAATGTAGATGGGCTGATCTGATCTTTCCATCTGGAAGGGCTGGGTCAGCCCAGCTAGTAAGCACAGATGTACCTGAGCTTGCCATGGTGAGTGCATAGAAAATAGGGGCACCCTGGGCAGCAGAGTTCTGGCTGTGCTCTAGGGACATAGAAAACAGCTAACACACTGTCCCTACTTGAAGAAACTTACTATCTAGTTTTAGAGAACAGATACGTAGATATGTACACAAATACTGCTGATAATTGTAAGTATAACAAAAATGTTCTCAAACACCCTTAAATGGTTGAGGTGGTTTCATGACTGTACTTTGATTATTTCCTTTATTTGGAACACATTCCTTCAATTATTTTAGAGCTAGACCTAGACCATACTGTTTGAAGTTTTGGCACTAGATTGGTCTAGAGAGACTGGCAGGGACTAGTGTATGAAGGTTTTACGTGGAGCACTGAGCAGTTTAGACACTAAAGAATTCAACAGGGCACTTTGGAAAACTCACTTTCTGTAATATCAGTATGTAAAATGTTGATGGGAATGACCAAGTAAGGGAGGAAAGAGACCATTATTGGCTCCTGAGTAAGTATAAACAGAACCTCTAAGTACTGAGTGTGAGGAGACATCTCTTCAGAGACTTTTGTGTAAAAGGGATCAGAGAGAAATGGGTGGAGAGGACCACAGGTCAAGTACTATTTTAAAATGACAAATATTTGAGAATATCTAATGTTTGAAGAGCAAAAGTATTCCCTCCTCCATTCCATCACTGCTTCAAAAAGGATGGAAGATCACTATATTCCTGGTAAAGTGACAGACAGGCGGAGGATTCCAAGGCTAGAAGTGGTAAACTCTGGTTAGAGGATGCTGCTACCCATGTGAAGACGAAGAAGAACTTAAGGTAGTAGAATTAAAATGAGACAAACCGCAGAGAACTTGAGCCTGTAACGTCTTGCTTCCTTTCAGAAGTGCCTTCCCATAGCACCAAACTCTCTCAGACCACCTTTGCATTTTACCTTCACCCTTCTACCTGGAACTGGGCACCCACTAAACCTTCCTTACAGCCATAACTCTACGGCACTTTTCCTCTTCAGTGCTGCGCATGGAACTCAAGGCCCTGTGCATACTAAGCAAGTTCTCTTCCACTAAGCTACACCCTTTCCATCTCCAAGTTTTACCTTCTGGAAGCTGAAGCCTTAGGAACCCTGGTTTCAGTCAGACAAACCCTAATGAAATGTGTGACCACGGGCAAGGCTCTACCTCTCCCCAGATCCCTACATTACCTTAATGAAAGGGTTCAATGGACAATACAAACACTATCAGTCTTTGCGGCACTCCCATAAGCTGGGAGCCTGGGAACCTCATCTCCCGGGCAGATATCCGCTGACTCAACATGTGACCTTGAGCAAATCAAATGCCTTTGCTGAAGGCTTCATTTTCACATTTCTACAGAGATAACTTTCTCTGAGCTGTCTTCCCCAGAGCTTTAAAGAGTCTTCCTGAGCGTTCTGAGAACTAAGCACAAAGAAAACAGTGGGAAGATCCAAAGGTTCTGCAGAGATGAGACCTTAGGCAAGTGACCTGGCCTCTCTGAACTTAGAAACAAACTATTGGTACAGTGGGGACAGTACAAGCCCACCGTACAGAATAGTAGCGCATTCCGGAAGCTCTGCCGGCGCGCCGCGAGTCCCCACCCCCACCCGGCCAGGACCGCACCTGCGCAGCTGCTGGATCTTGTCCCGGTAGCGGTCGTAAAAGGGGTTAGCTTCCAGCTCGCTGACCCCACTGCCGTCTGCTCCCCCGGAGGGCAGGCCCGAGCCCCGGCGCACCGGGAACACGCGCAACTGTGCAGGTGACACGAACCCCAGCCCCAGGGCGCGGCTGCGCACTGCACACAGGCCTCGGTAGAGGCCAGCCACCTGCAGGACTGCGGGACACGCTCCACCCGCAGCGGACACTACAGCCGCCATGGCCGCCTGCGCCTCCCCCCCCTCCTCCTCAGGCGCGTCAGCCTCGGCCCCCGGCCCGCGCGCCTGCTCCATCGCCCTCAAGGTCCGCGAGGCCCGGGTTCCGCCACCGAGGTTCCGCGCGCTCAAGGTTCCGGGTGCTGGAGTGGAGAAGGGACCGCAACGCTTAAGGCTGGCGGCTCTCGGTTCTGCCCACCCACTCTGTGGGTGTAGTGGCGCGTCTCCTCCCGGGAGTCTGCCGGGATTCACCCCACCCCCTACCCCCGACCAGCAGCCTCTGCGCGCTAGGCTTCTTCTGGAAAGCTGACTTACATCTTCGGGTTCTCACCGGGCTTGCCCCTTTTCTAAATTTATTTGGCACTAGCTGTAACAGTTTCTTTAGCTACAAAGGATGTTTGAACATCATAGCCGAAGCTTCTCTTTATCGGTTTCTATTTGCAGAAGGTTCCATTGGCCTCATGCCCTATGGTGAAGCTAAACCGGCTGCGAACTATTAAAGTGGTAAGTTCCACCTAAGAGCTGAGCTTTTTAAAAACACAATGCCTCTGAAGTCTGGGTTCCTTCCTGGCATTTAATTGAACTACTTTTCTTAGAAATACAAGGAATTGTCCTTGACAAGTCTTTATTCGGGCTCTCCCCCTGCCAACCAAAATGTCACCATCTTCTTCACCTGCTGAACCAGACTTGAGCTTAGGAACAATGGTTTCTCACCTGCTGCCTGCAAAAGCAGACCTTATATGAGGGCAGTCACTTGGAAGTCCTTATCTGGGCCTTACTTGATAGGAACCCCTCCTGAGGAAGGAACAGAGACTCCAAACTCTCGGTTCAATACAGCCTGCGCTCAAGACATCAGACTCTCGATGCTGAGACAATGCAGTGAGAGATTATGAAAGTCTGACTTTGCTGGTCTGTACTCAGCTCTGGATTCTTCCACGTGCTGTTTGCTCAAACAGGCATGCATTGCTTCCTCCTCGTCTGGAACTCTGTTCTCTTGGCACCTCAAAGAGGCCTCTCGATGAACCTCCCCATCTTTTTTTTTTTTTTTTAAATATTGTGTTGGAATGTGGTGAGGTACAGGTAGAAATCAGAAGACAATTTGGTGAAGTAGGCTCTCTCCTTCTTTCTTCTAGTTTCCAGGTATTTGAACACTTGTTCCCCTGTTGGGGAGGCTGTGAACCTTTAGGTGGTGGAGCCTTGAGGGAGGAAGTATATCACCCTGGTAAGTTTTGAGAGTTGTAGGCTTGCTCACTTCCAGGCACTGCTTTCTGCTTCATGCATCTGAATAAGGATGTGATTTCCTTGCTTCTTGCCCCAACCACCTGCTGTTATGCCTTCTTTGACATTATGGACTCCTTTTCTGGAACCATAAGGCAGACAAACAAAAACACCACCGTCACCAACAAAACAAAAAACCCAAAACAAAAAACAAACAAAATAACGCCTCCATCTATAAACTGCTTCACTCCTGGTATTTTTTATCACAGCAACAGCAAAGTAACTAATGTAAGCACCATGCTTACATAAACCTATGGGATTTACATTTTAGTGGAACCAGAGAAACGATGGTATGTAGAAAAGGAAAGAAAGACAAGAGGGATACAAATAGGGTATTGCCTGAGCAGAAATTTGAATGGAATGAGGGAATGATGTATGTGGTGACTTGCAGGGACAGACTAGCTAAGGGGAATAGCAAATGCAAAACACGCTTATAATGTTGTAAAATAGCAAGAGCTTATCCCCATGGCTGAGAGGACAGAGGTAGAGATAACACAAGTTGAGTAGCTAAATTGCTCAGGGCTTTGAAGGCCATGGTTAAGAACTGACTTTTGATCTGAGATGGGAAGTTCGAGCAGAGGAGTAACATGGCCATTCTTCAAGGATCATCCTGACTGCTGGAACCTGGAGTATGTGGAACAAATATGGAAACCTCCAACTGTGAGTAATTTGTCCCACCTTAAAGCTCAAGGTTAAGTATAACTTGATAGGCAAGGAAGGATGTCAGCCAGACTGTTGGTTTGGTATGTGACTCTATAGTTCTGGGGTATGTGCCGGGCTGGAGGTATAAAGTTGTGAATCATCAGTGTATTTGTGTTCTTTAATGTTATAAATGTAAGTCCACTGAGAAGGGAATGTAGATAGAATGCTAAAGACTGAGTCCTGGAGCATGCCAAGACTTAGAGACCAGGAGATAGTGGAAGATACCAGCTAAAAAAGAGGAAAAGCAGGGGGCAGAAAGGTAGAGCCGAGGGAAAGGCATTCTGGGAATGCCTTTTACTCTGTAAATAGTGCCTGCTCTGGTTTGAATCTGAAATGTTCTCAATAAGCTCATGTTTTGAACACTTGGTCCTCAGCTAGAGGCACTATTTTGGGAGGCTGAGGAAACTGTGAAGAGGTTGGGCAGAAGAAGGTTACACGGGGTAGGATTTTGAAGGCTCTGGTGCTGATCTCTGCTTCCTGTTTGCTGTGGTGTGAATGGCTGTCTTCTACACATATTCCACCACAGCCATGATGGCCCACTCACATGGGACCTTGCAACTATAGAACCCTCTGAAACGGGAGCTAAGTTAAACCTTTCCCCTTAACATTGTTTCTGTTTGGTATAAGGGTCACAGAGATACAAAAGTAACCAAGAGTGTCTTGAATCACAATGGGAGACTATAAAAAGGAGAAAAACTAAATGGTAAGATTTCAAGTTAGGACTGGTTGGTATGTCTCCCTGAGAGTTGACTGAGACAACATTCAAGAGCTTTCTGAATTACCCGAAAGTGGATCAAGCTGCCTTAAGAAATGAGCAAGCCTCTGGCTCCAGTATGAATCCTGGGGGTTCAGTTGCCAATGAGACCTGCCCCAACAGGGCTCAGACATCTGAAGGGAGCTAGACTAGATAGCTCCAAGTCTCTTCCAGGAAGAGAACTGAAATGACTGTTATACAGCGGGACTGAGCGCGCGCCCGCCCTCCCTCCCTCCCTCCCTCCCTACCTCCCCCCTCCCCCTCTGTGTGTGTGTGTGTGTGTGTGTGTGTGTGTGTGTGTGTGTGTGTAGGGGCATGTCTGATGGCCTGGCCCGAAGGGAATGGAGTATGCAGGATAAAGGAAGGATGTTAGCCTGGAAACGGATGCAGGATTAGATAGAGGAGAGCTCCCACAAACAAAAAAGTGGTCCCAAAACACTTGCCAGGGCCTGTTGAAAGAATAAAAGAAAGCAGAAATAAAAGAGATTGTAAGAGCCAAAGGAGGCACTGACCACTTGGTTCTATTGAGCTAGTTTTCTTCTGACAGCTTGGTCCAAGATTTGTTGAGGACAGACATGCCAAATGCACTGTATGCTCCATCCCAATCGGCACTGGGGAAGGTACCCAGTGATGTTTCCTTAATCACCAGCCACATGGTTAGCCCCTTGAGAATGACAAGGCCCTGTCCTGGGGTTTGGTTCTTTGGGTTCACTGTAAGGAATTGGGCAGACAACTCTCTTGGTGCCTCAGTCTTAGGTAGAAGCAGTAGATCGTTGTTTACTAGATGTCACTGGATGGGCTCCTCCCTTCCATTAACAGGATTACTCTACAAACACTGACCCTGGAATGCCAGTTGGACAGAACCTGATGACCTTTCCTTTAGAGAACAATGAGGCTGGGCCTTCTGAGGACTCCTATTGGTGGAGTGGTATGAATTTCCTCTCCCCAGAGTGATAGGCTGGAAGCCAAGACTAACCTTTATGGATTCCCAAAAGGACCCAAGCCTCTCTGTCAGTAAGTCCCTGTCCCACATGTTGTGCCCTTGGGAAAATCTTTTGCATGGATGGAGGAGTGGTGGCTGCTTGAAGTGCTAAGCAATTAGATGATAATCTTTTCTAGAAACTAAGAACTCCTAGGAGGCTGAGTCCTTGCCACTTCTAGACCTAGTGTTTCTTGTTTGTAAATAGCTAAAATGATCCCTTAAGGAACCTGGAAGTCTAGTGTTGAGGTGGAGAATGAGGAGGGAGGGGAGGAATTGAGAGCATAGGAGGAGCGACTAGTCAGGGAGGGGAGTGAGAAACAGTACATTAGGCACATCAGCCAGCCAGCTGTTCTCTCTCTCACTGCCTTAGTGTGGATCTCCTTGTGCATTGGATTCCTGGGGCTGTGTTCTGTGCTAATAGGAAGCTGCATACTCTTTCTGCACTGGAAGAAGAACTTGCAAAGAGAAGAGCGTGCCCAGCAGTGGGTGGAAGTGATGAGAGCTGCCACATTTACCTACAGCCCACTGTTGTACTGGATAAACAAGCGACGTTACCATGGTACAGATGCAGTCATTAATACAGGCCCTCCCCCTGCTGTCACCAAGACTGAGCCGGAAGTTCAGAATCTAGATTCTTTGTGGGAGTTGGATATCTCTGAAGGCAGGAACTACGTTGTGCCAGACAGCAGCCCCAGAGGTGAAGCCTCTGATCTCTTGCAACATGTTTTGCCAGTTTCAAAGCAGCCCCTGTCTTCAACAATGCCACAGCCTCAGACTGCCTCCCCATTCCCACTTCCCATCTTTCAGGAGGTGCCCTTTGCCCTCTCCCTCTGCCACCTGCCTCCCTTGTTGAACCACTCTGTCTCCTACCCTTTGGCCAACAGTCCTGAAAGGAATGTTCATTTCTGTTCCCTCCCAACACTGGCCCACGGAACAAACGGCTTTAATGCCAAGCCTTTTGCTTCAGAGCTGTAGTTTCCTCTTATTGAGGGTGGGAGCTGCAAGTACCAAAGGCTCCCTTTGGTAGCAAACAGAGATAACCTCAAGGAGTTGGTACTGACAAGGAGGTCAGAGCCACCTGGTGAGAGATTTAAAGCCATAGACTTTATAAAAAAAATAAATAAAGTCCGAGTTTCTCCTCTGTCTCATTTGCTCCTAGAAGGGCAATGCCTTTTGTCACAGCCAATGTAACTGTGGTGCTTTGTAAATCAAGCTGGTTCACCACTGCATCTGGGAACTGGAGATTAGCATTTAGGAGATACTGAGCCAATACTTGTGGCTGGACTCGATATGCCTCCATCCAGTATTTAAGCCTGAATGAGTGCCAGGCTCTGACCTAGGTCTCCAGGCACAGCTGTTCAGTAGGAGGGAAGCACAGATGCCACAAGAGGACAGTTGTTGACAGCTATGTCCTAGGCCTAACAAACACCAGCACAGTATAGCTGGACTGTTGTTTGCTATGTACTGATTCTGAACTGGCTATCTTTGCCCTTTATTTCTAATGTTCCCAAGAACAATGCCAGAGGGCATTTCTGATTCTCCTGTTCAGAAGCAGATTTGGGTTTCCAAGGCATATGCCTTTGTGTTCCACAGCTAGCTCTCCAGTTCACATTTTCCTGGCATCTAATTTCTAGTGTTTCTACCATACCCCATGGTGTCTCTGCTTAGCATTGTCTTGTTAGAACAGTTTGGCTAAAAGCATCAGTGTGTGAGGGTTGTCACTAACTTGACTGGCAAGCTGGTCAGAGCGTCTCCTAGAATTCCACCTATAGTTTTATCTTATCATCTTTTTCTCCTTTGCTCCCATCTTCTAAGATGGGGGCTCACTATTTTAGTCCAGGCTGCCCTTAAACTCCTGATCCTCCTGCCTCAGTCTTCTGTGCTGGTATTACAGGTTTGTGCCCCCATACTTGGCTTTATTGCTTGTATCTTTACATTTTCTCTTTAATTTTACATGTATGGATGTTTTACTTTCATGTATGTCTGTGCTTCTGGAAGCCAGAAGAGGGTATCCCTAGAACTGGATGTAAACAACTGTGACCCTCTGTCAGTGCTGGGAATTGAACCTGGGTCCCCTGGAAAGGCAACTAGTGTTCTTAACCACTGAACCATCTGAACACATAAAACAGGCCTAGATGGAGCTTCTGATGGACACCAGAGCAGGCTCATTCCCCAGCCTTTCTTGCTTCCTCTCATCCTGAATATGCCTAAAGCCTAAGCCCTGCAGGCTTTGCTTCAGGTCAAACATTGAAATGCTTTCATGACTTTTTTGAAAAAACAAAAACTGAAAACCTATCAAACAATGAATTTCATTAGGGTTGCTTACCAGTGGCTACAAAATGACTTTCCCTCCACAGCACCCACTAACTTCATTTAAGTCCTCAGGGAGAGGTGAGGGCTCCAGGAGCTCCTTCCAGATCCACAATGTTTGTTGGCAGGCCCAGTCCTGTGAATGTAGTCACAGCTACAGTGGGTTTGGGAATTCATGAGCCACACCAGCTTAAAGTCAGTATTCTATACCACTCCCCTACTTCCTGCAGCTCCTCTATTGTCTGCCCTTGTTTCTATGATACTCTGATACATATAAATGCCTCATTTACAGATGGACATTCAACCCTCACTTTGACTGATTATTGGTTTCTGTAGTGTGGCCTAGGACCTTCCTAGCCACTGGCCTTTGATTGGGATTATGATATTAGTTATGAATTCCCTATTGTGGAATGGGCCTCAAATCCAAACAGAAACTGGTTATTCATGTAAGAGTTGCTACTATTATACCAGTGGGCACATCTTGCCTGGCTGGTCAGTAATATTACACACAGGGTCCACAGATGACTGTTGATAGCTTTTCTCCCCTAGTAGCCTGCAGAGTACCTTCATGCATTATGATGGCTTCCATCAGGAAGGAAACGCCCAGCTCAGTTCCAGCTTGATTTCTGTCCTGGGAACAGAGGATGAGGTGTCTTCAGCAAAGGTCTTACAGAGGGGTCTGGTGAGCAACCAGCAGCAGAGACAATTCTGCTTTTTTTTTCTTGTTGTTGTTGTTGTTAGTCTTAGGAGCCTCCTTGGAAAAATCCTAAAGCAGATTCTTGATATTGTTTTGTACCACCAACTAATAGCCCTTGGTTTCAAGAAGTAGTAGCAAGCAGTCCACAAAAATAAAGATTAAAGCAAGTTTTCCCGTTTAATTATCAGGGGAGCAGGGAAGAATCTAGTCAGACACAGTGAGAGAAAGGAAATGTTTTATTTAGATAAATTAAAATGGCTATATTGATAGGAAATAAGTAAAGCTCAAATGAAGTCATGGAAACTTTGAATCCACTCTCTAAACAGAACCAAAATTGCTTATATATTACCAAAATAGTTCCATTAATATAAAGTAGATTTACAGTTCTTAATATGAGAAAACAACAAGGTAGGTTAGGTTTATATAACAAACAATACACGCTCTCTCAAGTCTCAAGAATACCTACATGTGCTCTGGTTTGAATATGAGAGAAGGAACCACATCTGGATGGTTGGCAAGCAAGCCAATGAGGTGTGTAGCAAACAAAAGCTGTCACTAAAAACAACTCAATAGGCCATTATGAGTGTGAGCCCATCACAGTCAAAATCTTCAACTGTGACGCTGGGACCAGGGAGGGGGCTGAGGGGGCTGTGTCCAGCAACGGTAGAGAGCAAATTGCAATGGAAGGGAAAAGAGCCAGTTGTGAAGTGAGACTGTCTGCCTCAGCTCTTCTGTATTAGACCCATTCTTAAGTGCCAAGCACCCATTGCTCTGCTCCCCCTTGAATGTCACTGCAGTCATATTTAAGCCAGGTACTTTTTTTGAGACAAGATCTCACTATGTAGCCCAGACTGAACCAGAACTCATTATTTTCCTGCCTCAGTCTCCCAAGGTCTGAGGTTATAGGTATGTACTACCATGACTGGCTTGTGGATGGTCTTTCAGTAAATATTATGGTAGATGGTACACAGCAATAAAGCAAAGGACCAAGGAGTAACACTTTAGAAAGCTAGGGTGGGAAGTACTCTGAGCTACTGACTGATAAGGCCAAAGGATTGAAATCCAAAGCCAAACTCACCACCACTACCATTGAGTTCTTCTCTTAGAGGCGATCTGTGGCTGGTGAAGCTCGACTAACACAAGGCACTGGATGCACAAGTTAAGACAATAAATGAAGACCCTATCTTCACTGACTGATGGGTTTTGGGGCTCCTAAGTCAATGAGTCTGTCCAATTGTTAGCAAAGGAGAATAAGATACCAGCCTCTGCCTAGGAGATCTGGTAATGACACAGGCAGGATGAGAAGGGTATAATAGGTCAGATGACAGTTATGGCCACCTCTGGTCAATTTGGTAGGAGACATCACATGGCTCAGAGGTGATGTTGGCAGATAAGCTTGACATGGAAAAACCAGAAGAAAGACCAAGAAACAAACCTGCTTCCTCACTGAAAAGCATATACTACAAAGAGTTAAGGTGTCTTGAAAGTATCTGCCTACAAATAAGAACTTGAAACTAAAAAGGACAAGCTACATTACCCTCAGTATATTTCATATAAATCAGTTCTCAAAAAAAAAAAAAATACCTTCCAGGTACAGACATACTATTTATGGTACAATATATACAAATATAGCAGAATAATTCAATTTATTGCTAGAACTTTATTTGGTTGTTACAAAATCTGTAAGGGTGTATATATATTAAAAAGAGGTGTGTGTGTGGGGGGGTACGGAAGGCAGCCAGAAGAACAAGAGTTACCTAAAGAGCCAGGATAATGTTGAACTGTATTTTTAACCTTTCTAAGAAGGTGACAGCACAGACGAGCAAGGCAAACATTAAGGCAAAAAATTTAGAGAGGAACATGAGCTAAGAAGACTCATGCACAGGAAAACTTTATCTTGCCTTCCCTTAGTACTAATGTCTAGAAAAAAAGCCAACACTAAGCTGAATATCATATAAAAGAAACAAGATACAAAAAAGCAAGGCAAAGCAAAGCAAGGCAAGCCAAATGTCTTTAAAGGTTTAAGGGTACTACACTGTATCTATAGCTGACAGAGCAATTTGGACAAAATTAAATAGCAAGGATCTTTACTAAAGAAACCCTGCTATCACACAGCTTCTCCAGTGTTTCCCTGACTGGCTACAGCAACGTGTGGTTCTGTAAGGTCTTCCTTCTATTGGAGTTACCCAGAGACTCCTAAGAACAACACTGGGAGTGTTCTCAACATGTCTGTGAATGGTGATTTCCTTCTAGACAGACCTTTCCTGACTTGCCCACAAAGCATGTAATGGGGGAAGCATCACACCTGCTCTTTAGACCTGGGAGAACTGCCCCCATCCACCAGAAGGCTCCTGCTCCAAGCATGCCTGCTCCATGTGGCATCCTCTGGTCAGAAAACCCATAGCTCCCTCTGAGTGAACAATCATGAAGAAAGAATGTGATTTCGTGTTTCATCTGACCACATTCTGGCTTTAGGCATCCTACCAAGTTATTAGAGCAAGTTCTTGGTTATTCTAAAGGTAAAATCCCAAAGGGTACTACTCAGAGCTTTTCTCTAGTGCTCTGGGCAACTAGTTTGGGATAGTGATCAAGGACATGAACCTTCCCATTCCAGACTGGACATGGTGCTGAAGGTAGGCAGTTCTAACTTTAAGATAGTTTGGAGTGGGTTGGTAGAGAAGACAATCTTGCTTACCTGAGGGGAAAATAATTTCCCACTGAATAACTTTTATGCTCATAATCCTTGAAAGATAATTAAAAATGAGGAAAATCCCAGTAAGACTTCTCTGGTTCTTAGGTTATGAATAGGAGCAATGGTCTAGAATCTGACTTTCCTGAGCTTGGAACCGGCACCCTCTGCACAGCATCCATACCTGAACTGACGCTCCAGCTTCAAACCCTATGGTGGTGCCCAAGCATCTGAGGGTTGCCTTAAGGAGGTGTGAAGAGTTTCAGCTGCCACTCAGAGCAGACTGTGGATTATTCATAACAAGTCATCCATTCATTCTGTTCAAAGCCAATCTTTTGACTTTCTACACAATATGCACAATCTTTCATTTTATATATTTACAAACAGAAAAGACTCATCTTTCAAAGAAAAGACATATTCTGAGGCTCTATAAAGTGCGGCTAATTTAAGGCAAATTCATATGAAATATAAACAGTGACTTATTATCTCTATATACATACACGTTCCAGCTTTAAAAGGTAAATTCTCTTCCCCCAAAAAACAGGAAAGAGAGAAGAGGGCTTTATTATTTTTTCCTGGCAACTTTAAGTTACACAATCTCACTGGCTTCATGAAATCATAGATTTCCAACCATCATATTTTAAGTAAATTGTTTTTAAAAAAATAATTTTTTTAAATAGTGTTTTCAAACAAGTTAAAAGGTGACAATGTGTTTGCTACAGTAGTATGGAGGGCTGATGAGTTAGTCAAGAGATTTTCTTTTTTCTGTTTGTTTGTTTTGTTTAGGTAAGTAGATTTTAGGTAGTCCAGGCTACATGTCCATTTCAAATATGCCTGATGAGACTAGATACCTAACGCTACTCTTAGCTCCAGGAAAGAGTATCTCCCATCTCCATTCAAATCAAATGCTTTCAAGCTCTCTGGTCTTGGCATGGCAGAACCTAGGGAATTCCAGAGTTCCTGGTAGGTCAGCATCCCATCCACATCTTGACCAGTCTTGTGGAATAAATCCTGAAGATCTGTTAAACGGGAATTACAAAACAGACATGTAGTGTGCTTATGCATACAGATAAAAGTAGCTTCAATTGACTTCACAGCATTAAAAGAAAGGCTACTTTGCCAGGTGTGGTGTTGAGCACCTTTAATCTCAGCATTTGGCAGTGGGTAGGTGGAGGCAGGCAGATCTCTGTAGGTGTGAGAGTAGCCTCATCTATACAGTTGAGTTCCAGACCAGCCAGGGCTACATGGTGAGACCTTATCTTAAATCCTTCCCTGTCAAACAAAACAACTCTCCCAACTTGCTGGTAGGGGTAGAGAGATGGCTCAGTGGTTAAGAGTGCTTGCTGCTCTTCTAGAGCTGTGGGTTTGGCTCCCAGCCTCTTGTAACTTCAGGTCCAGAAAATCAGTTGGCCTCTTTTAGCCTCCAAGAACTAGTCCCGCCCCCTAGCCCCAAGGCCCAGTGGTTAAAGTGCTTGTGACCATGCACAAGTAAGGATCAGGGTTTGGATCCCCAGAATACATACAAATGCCAGGAAGTCCCTTTCTGTAATTCCCACCTCAGAAAGTGGTGATAGGATTCCTTAGCAGGTTGGCCTACATGACTGTCTAAATATGAACTGAACAAGGACAACAATAGACATACCAAAGTGGACGGGCTAAATCCCAAGAGGCTAACCCTACACACACACACACACACAAACTATATATAGGCAACTATGAGATGCTTAAAGTAGGAAAAATAGTTTCTCCAGGGAAGAGCACACCAATTGGCTATCTAATACCAGATGGTCAGCCCTGAAAACATGCATCTGAGTAACATCGTACAGACCGAGCTGGTTATAGTTAGGATCATATATATGCAGCAACAATTAATGAAGAAGAGACCATAGGGTTGAAAGAGAGCAAGGAGACGTATATGGGAGGGTCTGGAGGAAAGAAAGGGAAAGGAGAGTTGATGTAATTATAACCTCAAAAATAAAGAGCGAGGGTCAGGATTACAGACTACTTTATGATCAATGGGACGGCCTCCATCAGGAAGCAAGGATGTGGGGAAAGCGATGAGTCTTTACAGGGCTAATGAGAATGTCAACTGGAAGTCACATTCTAAACATCAGTTTGGCCGTCAAGGAACTGTATGACCTGGCAATTTTATTCCTAGGCACTAGGTCAAGAGAAAAACATGTTTCTATAAAAATCTATGTCCTCATGTTCACAGCAGCATTATTATTTGTAAAAAACTGGAAACAACTCAAATATGCATCAACTGATGGATGGATGAACCAAGTGTGAATATAGCATACAATGAACTATTACTCAGCCATAGAAATGAAGTATTGTTTCATGCCACAATATGAAAAGAGCACTATGGTAACAAAAGGCCACAGATTGCATGATTTTCTTTCTACAAATGAAACATCCTAGATACGTAAGTTTATTGAGACAGTAGGGGTAACTGGAGAGCAACTTAAACTTCTTGTTTATTATTTACTTGTTGTGTGTGTGTACATGTGTACATAGCAAGGTGCATGTGGAGATCAGAGAAATTGTGGGAGTGGGCTTTCTTCTTCTAGCACGTGGCTCCTGCTCAGGGTGTCAGGCTTGATGCCAAGCACTGAGGCCTCTGGCCAGCCTGAGGAGAAGCTGTTAAATGAGTATGAAGCTTCATTCTGAGGAGATGAGATGAGAATGCTATGGAACTAAGACAAGGCGCTGGCTTCATACTCTTCAGAATATACCAAGGCCCACACAATTACAGCTTAAAAGGGTGACATGGAATATGAATGATATCGCCATTAAAAAAGAACCATAGGACTCTGCCTGTGTATTTATTTCTGATGGTTAATGCTACCAGTTGATCTGTATTAGAAAAGAAACTAAGCTACTATTCTAGAAAATGGCATTAGAAATTTCCAACAAAAGCCTTTAACATTTAAAAAGGCTTTGATCCAGGGCTGGTGGTGTATGCCTGTAATCCAGAGTTCAAGACCAGCCTCAGATATACAGAGTATTGAGGTCAACCTGGCTATATGAGGCTGTCTCAAAACAAACAAAGGCAAAAAAAAAAAAAATAAATAAATAAACAAACACCAATCAATGAACAAACCAAAAAAATCCAAAAGGGGTTTCAGAGAGGTGGATCGGTGGTCAGGAGTTTATACTACTCTCCCAGAGGACCAGAGTTCAGTTCCCAGCATCCTTGTCAGGTAGCTCACAACTGCCTGCAGTTCTAGCTCCAGCTCCAGCAGGATCTGATGCTTCTGGCCTTTGAGAGTGCACACATAATTAAGAATTATAGAAGAAATAAAAATAAAAGGACTTGACTGAGTTCTTATGCTCACTGAAAAGATTTTTAATACTGAAGAAATGAAGGTCACTAGTCTGTGCTCTTTAAAAGCTTTCCTGATTATTTTTCTTCATTTATTCAAGATCATGTTTGACTCCACACACCTCTTGCTATTTGGTACTTGGGAAGAATGAATGTGCTGAAGGGAGGAAAAGCCATTTCTGTGCAAGGTCCATTCCATCGAGGAATTCTTATGAACTTCTCATAGGCTGGCTTTCCTCACTCCTGTCCCGGGCCTGGCAGTGCAGCTTGGGAGACCTCAGAAGTGCTCTAAGCCAGAAAAGCAGATGGGATACTCCTTCCAAACACCGAATGGCTAGATGGAAATTCTTTATAATAGAGAGTAAATATAGTGACTCTCCTTCCCCTCCAGAAAACAAAGGAAAGCCGTCACAGATGGGGCGAAAAGTAGTGGTAGTTAAGCATAATTGTAAGATGACTGAGCAACCCATTCATTCAGTTACACCATCCTATCTACCAGGCTCTGTGCTGCAGGCTAGGGAGTGGACAGGACACACTTTACTTATGGAAGCTAAATTGTTTCTTCCTATGGCATTTCAACAGAGTGGCATATGCTAAATAGGAGCAAACAAAACATGTCATAATGTTCAGGAAGCTCCCTGCTCCAGACCTGGGAGATAATGTACATGACATCTGAACTCAAGTGAAGAACTAGTGAAAGGTATATGGTCAGAACTGGGTGACTTTCCAGACAGCAAGAGACAACGAGGAAGCCTTGACGTCACAATGAAGAGTAGAAGACAATACTGGGAATAAGGCAAACATCGTTCAATGACATATGGCCTTTGTATAAATATTTATTCTGCTCACTGTCAGAATCCAAGAGGGCTTGTTACAGGCAGCCAACTTTGACTTGTTTTGCTAATCTAACAGAATTGTATTTGCCTTTTCTATCCTCTGCATTAGACAACCCATCCTTATGGAAAGAAAGGGACATTTTTGAAGATATGATCTCACTATATATAGCACAGGCTGGCCTCAATTTCTTTATCTTTGTGCCTCAGCTGGGATTATAGGCATATGCCACTGTGTCTGGCTGAGACTGTATCTTACAGTATATTCCATTCTTTGACATGGGGTCTGGAGGGCACTTAGTGAATGACTGAAGACCTTAAACAACATTTAAGAGAAAGGCAGTATGGAAGCTTTAGAGTCAGCCTCAGCTTGAATTCTGTCTCAACCAATTATCTGCTGTTTAGACTTAGGCAGTTTTCTGTATCTGGCCCAACAATGTTAGATGTAAACTGTGTGTGTGTGTGTGTGTGTGTGTGTGTGTGTGAGTCTGCTGTGTCTGTGTGTTCCTGTGTATTTGCAGGTATGTGGAGGACAGAGGGCAATCTCCAGGTGTCACTCCTCAGGTACAGATTATTATTATGCTTGTATATGATGCGTACACATGCCACATGTTGAGGTCAGAGGACAACTTCAGAGTCAACTCTCTGCTTTTGTCTTTATGTTAGTTCTGGGGACTGACCTTAGGTCATTAGGCTGTAAGTGCTTTTATGCACTGAGCTCTGGCCTCTGTTCACCTTTTTGTTTTTCAGAAAGTGTTTCTCACTAACTTGAAACTCAACAAGTGGGTTAGGCTGGCTGGACACTGAGCCCCAAAAATCCACCTGTCTCCATATTCCCAGTGCTGGAATTATAAGAGTGTGTGCCACCCTACCTGGCTTTTTCCATATGGGTTCTGGAGACTGAACTCAAGTCTTAACCATCTGAGTCATCTCTCCGGTTCATTTTTATTTTTAAACAATAAAAACAATAACAAGCTATAATAGTTACAACTTTGAACATTTCCACCATTAACATTACCTTTGATGCTAGAAATCCCAGGCAGGGAGATAGGTTTTAGTTGGGTCTCAAGTTGGTCTCCAAGAAGCTGTGAAAATTCTGGCAATGCTGAAGAGTCTGATGTGCAGTTCTGGACATGCTCTGTAGCAAACACATACACCTTTATTACAATCAGTTCCAACACCAAATTAAATTAGTATCAAAGGTCACCTTCTAGTACTTTAGCAGGTATATTTAATTTAAGAGAAGTTGCTGAGAGTTAAAATAGCAGTGTACTATGAAGTTAAAGGTACAGACCGAAGGGTGTGTTTGGATAAGTGACTTGGATCAGGGGATCAGGACTACATTAAGGTCTGAAGCAGAACCTGACACAGGGTGAGTAGCCCTCATCTGAAAATATGAAATGCCCCAATCAAGAGCTTTCAGAGGATAGACCCTGGTGGAAAATTCCATGTGTGACTTCATGTGATGGCATAGTCAAATAAATGTGACCTAAAAATACCAAATGAAACTAACACCAGGCCATATGTATGTGGACAATGTATATATGAAACATGAATGAATTTTTGTATTTAGATTTGAATACCAACTCAATGATAACTTGCAAATATTAAAACAAAACAAAACAAATTGACCATACTTTAGGCCCTACATGTTTTTATCATCATCTACGCTTAGATGTGAAGACTTGAGTTGGGTAAGTCTTTTGACTTCTTGGGAAATAGGCTATTAAGTCTGGTCTGGTGGCATGAGCCACTAGCCACGATACCATAAGAATGATATAGTAAGACATAGCCAGTGTTAGAAGACCTTCCACATGGTTCTGTTTCTCACAGGAGAGAATC
The DNA here is from genome assembly GCA_019843965.1 of Rhynchomys soricoides. Classification (NCBI taxonomy): domain Eukaryota; kingdom Metazoa; phylum Chordata; class Mammalia; order Rodentia; family Muridae; genus Rhynchomys; species Rhynchomys soricoides. The sequence continues at coordinate 256,753 of JADRCH010000291.1, read as the reverse complement.
TGAGGGAAGCTATTTTACATCTCCAAAGCTGAAGAATGCTTGAGCCAGGGAGGTCAAAGCCAATACTGTCTAGTATCTTGTTATAGCCTCATATATCCTAAATCAGTAGATGTTAATTAATGTATCAAATAATATTGATTAGTGTGTCCTTACCTAAAGCCAAGTGGCCTGCAAATAGAAGAATCCCATCATTACCTGTTAATGACTTTGAGGAGGACTAATATTTAAATAAATTTTATGAACTCACAGTAACAGAAACATAACATTTAGGACTGGTTTAATATAAGCTATGACAGTAACATTTTTGCCTATAATTGGATGCAGGCAGCATGGAGAAGTCTATTTCCAGCTAAACATTACCCGTTCTCCCCTTAATAGACCAGAGTACAAATCAAGTACAAAATGGGCTTTTGCTAAATGAAAGCAAGGTGCATCAGCCTCAGTTCGGTGCGCTCAGGCATCACTCACTCGGTTCCATCAGTGCTGGCGGACATTGTCCTTACTCTCTGTGTGGGAGACAGGCTGCTTAAGCCTGCGTGAAATATTCAGAAGCCAGCTAGCTGCTTACCTTCATCTATGGTCTCTGGAGGCCTGTTGCTTTCAGGTTTGTTTGTGAGAGCACTGATCAGCTGCAGTTTTTCTCGAAGCTTGGATACCTGAGAATTTGAATTATCTTTTATCAGCCCCAAAACAAAGATCATTTAAGGTTTAAGGTGGGGGTAACACCTCACTGGAGCTTCTGTTGTATTCCCAAAACACATTCTGCATGTAAGGTTGACCTTTACCCAGTCCCCTCTAAGATCAATGAAGGGATGGACAAATACTATGGCTGTCTTGGGGCTCAGTGTTGATAATTGTACAGCTGGGTTTAAAGCTGGACTGTTACAGGGACATTGCATTTTCTATGATCTGTTTTACTGTGAACAGTCCATTGATAGAGGAAGGCATGCATGTGTCAGCAGAAAAGAAAATGTGCCCTTACCCAGGTGCCTATGTAGCACCTGCTTCCTAGCTGATGGGGGACACTGTTTTCTGGAGCTATTTTACACTAACTGAAAAACTGCCTTGGATATCTCTTATCACTTTGTGACCATGTCATCTGAAGGAAAACTTGAAACAAAACAAACAAAACAAAAGACAGCAGAACTCAATCAAACCACAAGTATTCCTCTGATTCACCCAAGGGCCCACTACAATGATTCAACTGGTGGCAAGAACCGTCAGAGACACAAAGTAGGAATTGCAATATTTCTAATTCAACTATTACTTGAGCCTAACTAACATCTTCCCTATCCACACATGGCCTTCTTTTCAGCTTTATCTAAGATGGTATATAAAACAATAGACTTAATTGTAAAGAGAGCAGCCTGGTTCTCCTGTGGTTGGCATCTGTTTACGAAAAGGCCTGGTCCTCTGTTTGGGAGCACCAGGGCATCCCATGCCTCACTCAGTAGGTGTACACGCACCTGTTCAATCTTTAACTACAGTAACCCTAATAGTTACTGTACAGTGGCTACAGGGTTTATTTAGGGAGACCCAATATGAACACATGAGCAAACCTAGATATTAAATGCTTACTGACAGCAGAGATTGAATCTGGTTGGATACTTGGGTGAGGTAACATGAAGAGACTGACTGGCTGGTGTAACAGGTATAGCTTTACTTTTAGATCCCTTGTGTGCTATAACAGATTTAGGCAGGAGTGTGATTGCTGTGTTCTGATCTGACCGTTAAGATATAAATTACTGTTGAAATCACTACTATTTTCTAATATTAACTATCTGTTACTTTTTGTGTTCAACATTTAAATCTGGTTTTTAAAGTGTTCCCTAAACGACGTTTAAAAAAGAAGTGTAGAAGCAGTTTAAAAGCTCAATAAAAGCCCACTTTATAATGCATCAAAATCTTAAATATACATGACTTTATCCAGACGATACAAATTTGCTAAGGTTCAAAAGGAAAGTTAGAAAGTTTTACATCCAAAACTTCTATAATATGGTTTTAGCTAAGTTCATGGCCAAGGAACTTCCTGTCCTCTGAACTCAAACACTATGTGCATCTCAGATGACACTGTACTAACTGTCACAATCTTCCTGGCTCTCCCTTTATCTCAGCAGGACTTAACAGGACTATGAAAGTGTTAAGAATGTAATTTAAATGTGAAATGATTTTTAAGCTGGACAACATTTTTAGATTATCTATCCCTCAATTACCTATTGTAAATTTAGATAATTGTGCTAATTACTTTTGTCAACTTGACACAAACTAGTGTTACTTGAGAAGAGGGGACCTCAGTTGAGGAACTGCCTTCATCAGCCTGTACATGAGGCTTTTTCTTAATCGCTAGTTGACCTAGGAGAGCACAGCTCACTGAGGGAAGAAACATCCCAAGGCAGGTGGACCTGAGTTGAACATGAACAGGAGCTGAGTAAGCCAGAGGAAACAAGCTAGTGTGGCGGTGTTCCAGTTTCTGCTTCAAGCTACTACCTTGGCTTCCCTTGATAATGGACTAGAACCCATATGGTGTACTAAACTTCTTCCCCATGTTGTTTTTGGTCATGGTGTTTATCACAGCAACAGCAGCAAATGAGGAAAATAACTGTCTCAGCTTAACAGTTGTTTCCGTAGGAACGGCGACCTGACCCCTCTGAATGTCCTCAGCATACTCTATGCTTTTCCACTGCAGTACTTATCAGACTTGTGACTAACGGTTCAGTCTTGAGTTGTGCCACCACAGGGGTCACGCATCTGTCTCATTCACTATGGCCATCCCAGCTCCTAGTAAAGTGCTTAGTACAAGGTATATGCCTGATGTGATATTCATTCACTCACTAATACCTGAACCTACTAATTGCTCTGTCTTGGAGTTTATCACAGCAGATCACACTGCCCCTTTTAGAGAGGATGGCTGGTTTTAGGTATCTTGGAGATGCGGATATGTTTGTTTTTCCTTTATAGAAGCGTTCTGTTCCTTACCTTTATGCTTTGGGCCTTTACAGTATCAATTCTGTTGGTTACCAAAGACTCTCTTTTCAGAGTGGCAGCCCTATTACCCATCTTAAAGGGCAAAGAAAATAAAAGAAAAGGTTAAGGGGAGACATTAAAACTTAAATGACATCAAATACTTTGTATGTGTGTGTGTTTTTGAGACAGGGTCTCTTACTGAATCAGGAAGTAGCCATTTTGGTTAGGCTGGCTGGCCAGCCTGTCTTCACTCAACCCCAGAACAAATGGGGTTTCAGATTCATGCCTCTGTGTCTGGCTTTTATGTGGGTGCTGGGGATCTGAACTTGGGTGTTCATGCTTGTGTGGCATCCACTTTACCAGCTGAGCCATCTCTCCAACCTGACACTTAATACTTCTTAAACAAATTGCTCAAATTTATTTAAGGGGTCTGAATTACTTTAGACACAAATGGCAAAGGAGTGGGAGAAGAGAAGAGAATGGAAGGGCACAGGAAGCAAAGTGAAATAAAGGCCTCTAGTGTTCTATCCACAAACTTTAACGCTGCAGTATAAAAGGCAATGCGACTTCTACCAGACCTAGGCTTGGTCCAACCGCTGGAAGAAACAGTAGGACAGACGGTACTACAGTAGGACAGACGGTACTACAGTAGGACAGACGGTACTACAGTAGGACAGATGGTACTACAATTACTAATTTTCTTTGCTGGATAAAATAAAAAGGGGAGGGCAGAGACAGCAAGGGGGATGCATGGTAAGTTTTCACAGTAAGCCCTGAAAAACCTTCAAGGCACACTATTCATCAAGTCACCCAAAGTTCTTAGCGCCTACTTAGCTGAGTTCAAAAGGGCTTTATAAACTAGGACTCCTTTAATCTTCACAGCTTTGTAGTAAATTACACACTCTTGTAAAGCAGGAGGGCCAGGCAGAAGGGGACAGGTCTTTCTATCCAACCCTTCAAAGCCATTTTCAGGCAGCTTGCCAAGGTTCATTGCAGCAGAGCCCGCTCAAGCATTTCTTACCCTGTGCCAGGGCTCCGTTTTATAAGTGGGTTCGCTCCCAGCTTTGGCTGTTCCTTGAATTTACAGTATAATTTCCATCAAAAAATGTACCTGTGTCTTTGTTCTATGAAACCTTTAAAAGTGAGAACTATCACTGTTAATGAAATGATCCCACGAATCTCAGCACGATGTACAGATGAAATGTGATTAAAAGCAAACACTCTAGTCACGAGATCATGAAAACCAGAAGCCATCACAGCCAGGGAGCTTCAGTGATTTAGTGGGTCACTCACTCAGTTCTCTAACACAGAAAACAACTCATTGACCTTGGAAGCTGAACTGCTCTGACTTCATCTGTTTAAAAATGTTTCTATTAGCATATATTAATTATACATAATGATGGGTTTTGTTATATTTTCATCCATGTACAGAATCCACTCTCTCATTAACCCTGTGTTCCTCTCACTCCTGCTAATCTCCTCCTTCCCAAATGATTCCCTTTCTCCTTTCATATTTTTTTCTGTGTGATCTAATTGGTTGTGTTTGTTTATAGAAGTAACTTCATTTTAAAAGGGTTTCCTAACATTGAATGCAAACGGTCTCCTCTAATATGCAGATGGAAGCAGGATGAATCTGTAAGCCAAGTTCAGGGTTAAAAAAAAATGGCATAAGATTTTTGTATCTGTCACTCTCACCACTTCTAAGATCTTAAGAGAAAAGAAAAGAAGAAAAGGAAATATGTGCCCACGTCCCTACCTGATGGACCACTGGCAATACTGTGTGAGACTTGTTGTTTCTGCCAATAAGCTGTAGTGAGTTGATGTGTTTAAACTGACCCTTGATATCACCCCTTTCAAACACACACTGTAAACCCTGTCCTACTCACTTCAGAGAGCTGTTGTAAGGACTGAAGCAGATGTAAGTTAAAGACAAACATGTAGTCTCTCAGTGTGGCACACTACTGTTCACATGAGGATGGGGACAATCATCTAAGCAGACAGCACACACCAACACAGAACATGTCACAGCAGATCTGGAGGCTTACCATGCTGGAGCTCACGTTTGTTCTCTGTTCTGCCTTGCTCAGTGCAACCACATCGCTTTCCACCAGGCTGAGTCTCTGTGTCAGATCACTGAGGGCCTCGCTGACCCCCTTGAGTTTAAGGTCATTCTGTCTCTGGTATCCCACTACAGTACTGTTCACCTCCTCTAAGGAGGTGTGCAGGTACAGGATATCCTAGATTGGAAAGAAACTGAGATGTAGATCCACCTAATACTGTAACTAGGCAAGCAGGATAGGAGGTAAGGGGCTTCTCCTGGCTGTGACCATCAACTGTCTAGATCTGCTTTGTTCTTCCTACTCTAAACTGTTCCCACTATGTCCTTTCTTGGGCTGTTTGGCTTCAGCTAGATAGGAGGGTGAAGAAGAGAACTCTCTGCAAGCTCCCACTCTGGTCCTTCAAAGTGGTTAGTTTGGGAATTATTTTCCAACATTTACCTCACTTGCTGGTAGGTTATTAACTGAAGTCCCATTAGCCTAATTGGTCAGAACAAAACTACCTTTGGAACAACACTGATTACTGAATTGGCTCATATAACAAAAGCACAATGAGTAGTGCATTATTTAGTGCAAGACTCAATTATTTTTATTGACATCTTCTAGGACTGATTACTATTTAAAAAGGAATGATGACTATAGGCTTTAAAGGGCATTAAACTCAGGACAAAAATTCTTAGAGAAGATTTCCTTTATTCTTTAATGACATTCTGATCCCAGTATCCCTCCCATCCTCCTCTCCTGTCTTTTGTCTTCAGACTGTAGAAAACACAAGTTTCAAGAATATGTTTCTCCACACTCTTAGAGTTTTCTGTGGCTCAAAACAGCATCATTCTAGACTTTGCATCCATCTTCCCTTGCCCTGGTTGCTATAGTTCGTCATAATTTTAGGACAGTCTGGTCATTTTATATCTTTCAAGATGTGAAAAGGAATTTACTCCATTGGTTGACACAAGGGAGGAAGCAGAGTATACAGAAGAGACAGAATCCCCAAGAACCAGCATGTATCCCTTTCTGCTCAGCTTCCAGGCAGGGGGTGATGTATGAGGCACCTAATGAGGCACCTACTGGGGAATTGTCTGTGAAGCCCACAGTCCTCAGACTGCCTCCACAGCCCACCACAGTCCCAAGCAAAAGTACCTGCTTTGCATTTTCACTGTGGGTTTTATTGTCAAGTTCTGATAGAGGTGAAGGAGATGGCATGATTTGGTTGCTTCCATTCGTCTCCTTTAGGAAATGTTAACACAAATGGAAGTTAGTATACAGGCAACAATTAACTACAAGGTTACTTAACCATCTGGATGGTTCTGGAACACACTTGCCTTCCCAGGATGTCGCTATAGATTAATCTACAGTAGTTCCCCAAAACTTACAGTATGATCCATCTGAAAGGTGTCAAAGGTATCATGGACTTTTGAGGGTGTCCAGCCTGAAGCAGAGGCTGGATAGCAGCACCCAGATTACCCCAGGAATGGGAGCTCCTCTTAGTATGCTTCTCAGTTTCTTAATGGAATAAATTCCTCAGAAACTCCTCTCTCCTCTCCTTCATTATCTATACTGCAGGGAAACTGCACAATCTAATATAATTCACAGTGAATACACATATGACTGGTTTTCCCTTACAGGTATGCTGATATCTACACTGGAAGGTGACTCTTCACTTCCCTTTCCTCCCTAATGTTCTAGTCTCTCTTTGTAGACTTAGATACGTTTTCACCCTTTACAGGGAAAAGCTGCATAGCTGATTCCTTTGGAGCCCACAACCATAGGTTAGTACAGTGTGCTGGTAGGAAGAATAACCATCGGTAGTTTTGGAAGGTTAAAAGATACTGATTCAATTACAACAGTATAATTGGCAAAACAGTTCTCCTTAAAACCTGAAATCCTACACATTTATCAACCTTGCTTTCATATAAGTTGAAGGTAAGATTAAAAAGAAAAAGGTGCAATGCCCAATTGTCCTAGGAAGCAGAAATATTCAACTAGGAGACAGTACTTTAGGAAATGGCTCTTTACTTGAGAGCATGCACAAGACAGAGGAGTGGTAAGCTGGAGAGGTCTTTGTTATAGGATACAGAGGTTCGCAGTGGCAGATGGAATAAGAAGCGAGGTGACTGGATACCTACACTGAAACTTCTCCTTTTGGGTTAGCCCCAATAGTAGCAACAGTGACTTGCTAATAACAGTGAGCATTGGTTCAGAAGACATGAAAACCTTTTCTGGAATTCTGATGCAGTTTAGGTTCCTTGGTACAAACTGCCAAGTTTAGAGTCTGGTCAACTTGTTTCTCCATCAGGACAGCAAGGGCTATGCCCCTTTTCCTTACCTTCATAAATCCTTCAGGGGAGCTGTTACAAAGTGGTTACTGGATGACTGAGGGGGCTTGTGTGCCGAGCTGCATGAGGAGACTGAGGCGGCTGGAAATGGCAAACCGTTGCTTCCACTGAAGCTATTTGTTGTTACATAACAAGTCATCCTCAAACTTTGGGGTTGAAACAACAAAAATGTCTTACTTCTCACTATTCTCTGGGTTCCCTGAGCTCATCTCAGGGGCTGGTGCAGGATGGGTCCCACATGGTCTAGATCATCTATATAGCTGCATTCCACTGACACCTGGAGGGGGCTGGACCACCTAAGATGACCATTCTTCCTCTAGATGGTCTCTCAGCACTGGGGTGTAAAAAGCTGCTCACATCCCTGATGCTCAGAGAGTGAGAAATAATAACTTGCTGTAGCGGTTTACTTTGCAGTGATAAATGAGACAGTTTTCAATTTCCGTCTCCTTCAATTTCAGATACCTTTCTGATCTCCTATTCCTTCTGTTCCATCTTTGGAAAATGTATTATGAGCATTTCCTCCAATACCATGTTTGCAAAAGACCGTGTTTTCAATCCCATCTACCTTAACTGTTTGACCTACAGACTGCAGACCAATAAGTCCACATTGCTTTTTTACTTTTTTTTTTTTAGAAACAGAGCAGCGTCTGCTCAGCTCAGTGGGAAATTAGTATCATGACTAACACAGGAGACGGTGAGCAGGAGCATGCTGACTTTCTGTGGTGCTTACAGATCTTACCATACTGCCCTGCAGTAACTCCAAGGTTGCCTTGTGTTCATCCACAGTCTTCTGTATGGCCTCTACAGCAAGGTGGACACTGTTTAAAGAATTGCCAATGGACGCTACACTCTGCATAGAAACAATGTAGGAATATCAGCTCTTTGAAGAGCTTTATTAAGCATAACTGACATGCAATCTATGCATGTATTCAAAATGCATAATAAGCCTGTGAAACTATTTCCATAATAGAAGCAACAGACACTACCTCCCACCCCCAGTTTATTCATGCCTCTCTGTAATTTCCCCTTTTCGACCCAAGGCAACCATTTATTCATTCTCTATATGTCAGTTTGCATTTTCTAGAGCTTTATATAAAGGGAACAATGAGCATATACTTCCTAAGATGTTTTTTTAGTATGTCTTCTTTCACGAAGTACAACTGAGATTCATTTATATCTAAGCTGATCGGCATGTTACATGTCATTGGTATGGTTTCATCAACTTGTTGACTCAACAGTCAGTAGACATTTAGGCTATTTTTAGTATTTGATACTGAAAAAATAGAGCTGCTATAAGCATCCATGAGGTAGTCTTTATGTGGACTTGTGCCCTCATCTCCCTTCACAGTTTCTCATTACCACAATACATAGACAAACATCTGACCATATGGCAGATCTATGCCTAACTTATCAAAAAACTTACTTATGACCTTCTAAAATGGTTGTGCCATTTTACAGCTTCATTTGCAGTGTTTAAGAGAGTTCATATTACTCCATACATTCAAAATACAGGTGCTGTTAACTTAAAAATTTTGCCCAATTTAATGGCAGTATAGTGGCATGCTGTGATCTTAATTTACACTAAAGCACTAACTGAATATAAATATTTTAATTATTTCAACTATATTCAAACTATAAATTCCATGTAACTTATACCGAAATAATTAACAAAAGCCATAAACATTCATCCTTTATATCAACAGTTTCCCATATATAAATAATAAGTTAAACTATTTTCCCAATTAAGAAAACAACAATCTTTCTAAAATAAAGGATATTTTCCTAAAAAAGTTTATAACAACCAAATACTAATAAAATAAAAGATAATAAAGTCTGGGACTCATGGGACCTACCATGAAACTACATGTGTTAAATGATCTACAGGCAAACAGATGGCCAGAGCTAATGCTGTTCACTGTCAACAGTCAGGAGTATTAAATGATAACTTTTGAGCAAAATTGGGCGGGTGTAAGTTCTGGCTCTAAGAAACCCAGCTGGCAGTAGATTCTGCCAGCAGTGAGTATAGTTAAGTAGTAGTAACTAATTATTTTGCTCTTATTAGTCCTAAAAAACCCATGTATGTATACAGAGGGCATGACTCAGAAGTCATCTTTTAAAAATTAAGAGATTATGCATATGAGTGTATGCTGAGGGTATGTGCACGTGAATGCAGGTGCCTGTGGAGGCCAGAAGAGGTCACTGCATCCCCTGGAGCTGGAGGGACAGGACCCAGGCTCTAGTCCCTGGCAAGAGGAGTACGTATTCTTAACCAGTGACCCATCACTTCAGTCTCCATTAGTTACTTAAAAAAAAAAATCCAAAAGAATGTTATTTGGTGGATTTTATATGTTTATATACTGACAATTTACACTGTAACATTAGTATTTTTTAACCAAGGTTATTTTATTGTTTCGAGGAAGTCTCATGTAGTCTGGCTTGCCATATATTCAAGGATGATTTTGAACTTCTGATCTTCCTGACTCTACCTTCCATGTGTGGGATTATAGGCCAACATCACCACAACTGGTTTTATGTGGTGCTGGGAATCAAACCTAGGGCTTTGTGCATGCTAGGTAAGCACTCCACCACCAGAACTGCACCCCAGCCTCCAACGCAAGTTTTTGTAATTATACTGAAACAAGAACTTAAAGAGAAGCAGGAGATGATAGCACTTTGAATATTTAGAAAATTATATGACATAAATGAAAGCTAGCTAAGTTTTGGAGATGAATTACCATTTCAAAAGTGCATCATCATTTGCAATAAAAGCAGTGCCCAGCGGGATGGCAAAGTGAGAACATTTGGGGTAGTCTCCAAGCTACTATGCTATATAAGCCCTGTTGTTGCAAAAAGCCACAGACACTCAAAGACACCTACTGTTTGAGAATCCTCACTGGCTGTCTGGCTAAGCCCAGCAGGACACAGGAAGATAGTGAGCTCTTGTTTAGGGGTTGTTTTTTAGGAAAGCAGCTGACAGATCATGTAAATCCTAGAATGAAAGTCTGAAACTAATATTTCTACCAACTGCAAAGTGCCTGGTACACACTGGAGAAAGCTCCACAAGTGTTTATTGAATTAAGAGAACAAGAACAAGCCAGTTTCCTTTTCTAATGCAAGACTGCCAAGGTTTGCCTCTGTAAAGCTAGAGGCCTGTCTTTTCCTACTTGATTCTTGGGAGTAATGGCAAGAATCTGCCTCATTAAAGCTGCCTCAGCCTTTTTAATTTAAACTCTGGGAGCAGATGATCATACTGGACAAGTAGCAAATTACAGGGACAGAGCATACAATGTGGTGGCTGTAAAACATCAAGTTTTATTTTTATAAATTTAGAAGTTTAGAAATTTCTCACTTTGTATAACAATTTAGATGTTTATGATAGAGACTGTAATATAATTCAATTAAACATCACCTTTTAAAAGGCTAGCTTTTAAAAGCCATGAATCCTAGATTTAAACTTCACTGTGCAAGGGGCTCTTATTCCTAAAAACCTTTCTTTCATGGCTTGTAGTGAGGAAGATGGGCCCTGCGCTCACTGAGAAACCTTGTTCCCCTCCAACCTCTCTTCACTCCGTCTAGCTCTAGGCATTCCTTGTTCTCGGCCTGCTGGCTGGTTCCTGTCTGCTACATCTACATGCCAGGGGTCAAATAAACCTGTACACAATCCTGGAGTCTATAGTGTACACACAAGTAATTGTTTAGGACTTATACAAACACCTTTAGAAAATAATACCAAATTGTTTCCAAAGTAATTTTTTTTCAATTTATACCCCAGAGTGTTTAAAAATAATCATGTCACAACCTGCTCCCTAATTTTTAACTTCAGCATTCATCTTAGATTATCTTTAAGCAGCAAAATACAACAAACAACGAACTCCTTTCCAATCATGGAAAAGCAGAGGTTTAAAGTAACTCTCATCCATAGCTGGTCCAGGCTCGTGAAGTGTAATGACACTGAAACGTAAACCACCACCTGCTAGCACAAGGGTCCCAAAGAGCAATTCTGAAACCCAGACAGACAAATGAAAAACAGTATGAACCAAAAAGTAACCTGTTGAAAACTATGGTATACTACACTGCTCTTTTGGAGCAGCTGATTTCAAATGCCAGGTTTTGAAGGGAACTCTCAAGGTGCCAGAATTCTAGCACTAGAGTGATCATAGTGCCCACATGCAGCACTTACCTTCTGAAGTCCTTCTACAGTGCTAGGCAGGCTAAGTAAGTCTGCGGCTGACTTGACATTGGCTTTTAGGTGGTTTACTGCAGAACTCAACAGAGAAATCTGAAAAAGATTAATAATCAATGAACACAGAATTTGTAGAGTGTATGCTTCCTTCACAAACTCTATAGTTCACAATGTCAGGTACTTGTCAGCTCCCAAGAGTAGAGGAAATGCAGTACTGTGGGAAGAGCTGAGATGCAGGCAGGAATCAGCAACAACCCCCTATTTCTCTGCCCAATTTGAACTGGTGCCAAAGAAGCAGGGCCTTGCAAGTGTCATTCGTTACCTTAGCCCTAGCAGTGGCACAGTGCAAAACCCTCCAATTACTCAAAAGATGCAGTGACTACCACACAGTCCTTCAACAGTTGAACAGGAAAAGACTGATGATTAAGGCCACTTCAAAACTTCACTTTGGTAAAATAGAACACCTCAGTTATTTAACTGAACTTTTGTTCCTGTCCAAGTGGGAACATACATTATAAAGTAAAAGCCCATCATCACAAAATATAGTCTCAGGAATGGTACCCTGACAACCTGAACAGCACTTTCAGCTACTCGGGGACTTGGTTTTGGTTTAATAATGTGATTAATATTTCAAACTCAATAGCTCAACCACAGCATTACTCTGTACCCTGAAGGAGCTCAATAAATACCCACTGACTCACTGAAGGATGCAATGAATGTATTAAAACAGAAATTGAATAAAAATCAAATGTGGCTTCCTTTCTGCTACTTAGGGGTAGGATTCTAAGTAGCTGGATTCCTATCTTGAATGGGAACTGGGAGAACCTGAGTAACACGCAATTTCAGGCTTCAAGTTCACATTCTAACAAGTCTTGCAGTGTGACTCAAAACACTCTTCAAAGAGTCTGAATGGCAGACGGCTTTCTTATTCTAAATTTTAGGATGAGAGCAAAGGCCTAACCAATAGTTGTAATGAGTGGCCTCACAAACACCCAACTTGCTACAGGTCAAGCTGTGGCAGGCTTGAGAGGATACGAGACACAGCAGAATCTTGGCATTTAACATTTTCTCTGTGCACGTTAGCGGCAACCCTGGAGTTTTAGCCTTAACATTCTGCTAAGCTGCTTCACAATACAGAAAGTTTGTTGTATTAAGCCACTACATTTGGAGATTAAATGTAACCCAGCAACAGATGATTCGTATGTTACAAGGATTAAAGGACATGTGACCGCAGCTCTTCGCACATCACTGAGTACAACCGATTAATCAGTGGCAGTTCTTTAGGGGTGAGAGTTAGTGAGTACTTACTCATGCCATCCTCAATGCCTAAGCATTCTCAAATATGCAGACCACTCACCAGTGTCTAACCCTATCCATCTGAGAACAAAAGGTGAGGCACTCAGCCCACACTGAAAACACCTTTAGAAAGCGATAACCTCTTACAGCAGCAGTTACATCAGGGAGGCTGTGGCTTGTTTTTTCCCATCCCTTTAAGAAGTTATGGATAATACTGAGGCTTCAAAGAACATAAGGAAACAGGCATTCTCATGTACTGTTCATGGGGATGTAAACTGAAAAGGGATTGTTTTGAAAGAATAGCCCTCAAATGTTTATATCCTTTGTTTAGCAACTTCATTTATAGAAACCTATCTTGAAGATTACTTGCTCACAGGCACAAAGACATATGCACAACAGGTCTTTCTTATCTGTACCAGCAAAACACTAGAAGAATCTAAATGCCTATCACTAGATACGTAGATATATTCAGTAAACAAAGACGTTGTAGTACACCACATACTGAATGTCTTCATTTATTTCCATGCACACTTGGTATAATCCATAAGCTGATAATATTAAAAGCTGTCATAGTTTTATATTACAGAGGTGGTGCAGAGCTTATCACTGGCACGAGTCCACTATGTGGGAATATGAAGGGAAGGGACTCCTCCCGGCGATGGTTTATGATTATTCTACATGTCCTATTATGTGACACGATACACACTAGTGAATAAACTCCTTTCACTTACAACAGGCAGATTGATCCCAAAGGGATAATAACACGCTGTGCTCCGAGTGATCTGGGTAGAAACTATTCTGTCAGGTACTCCGATATCTTGGGGCTATGGCAGAGCTAGTCAGAAATATCTTTGAAACATTATGGTCTCAGAGAAGGCCAGTGTAGCTGCTGGAAGCTGCCATTTCACTTAAAGTTAGAGAAGTAGTAAAGCCGACTCAGGAGGAGCAGGTGAGGCCCCCCCATGTCACAAACACTGTAGGTCTGGACTCTCTGGACTCTAAAGTGTCAGCTGGATCAGACTGGTCCCAACTCAGTCACGCACCCCTATACCACCAAGACAGTCTATCATCCAGACCGCCCTCTTCAGTAGAGCCAAACTGTGTGGGAAACTACATTAAATGTACATGTGTAGTCGGACTGGAGAGACAAGGGGTACTTTCCCATTATCTCTGGTCTCAAACAGAGATTCTAGAATGTGAGACTGGATTCAAGCATTACAACAGAACTTATCAACAAATGTCACATTTTACAATCTGAAGACACTAAAAACTGAGTCAAACAGAAACCACTAAGAAAAAAAAAATCACATTTAGCCAAAAGATAAGTTATAACTTCTATGCATATTCTATGCTTTTTTTTTAAATCAGTAAAAATAGAAAGAGGCATTGTAGACTATTTGCTTAATATAAAATTTTATACTTCAAAAGCAGAAATGCTATTTTTTCTTCAGTGTTGAACTTAATGTTCTTTAAATAGTGAGGAAAAGGTTACACAAACAGAGAATTACAAATGATGAATTATTATGAGTAGGGGTTTTCTACACAGTCCTGACTGTCCTGAACTTGTTATGTAGACTAGGCTGGCCTTAAACTTAAGAGATTCTCCTGCCTCTATCTCCAAAGTACTGGAATTAAAGGTGTACCTGGCCCTACTTCTACAAAAAGGGAAGGAAAACAGGCTCCGGAGATTTAAATGCTCAATGCGCTGGGATTAAAGGCAAGTACCACCTCTACCGCCACTGCCACCGCCAAGCAAATCTCAACTTTCTTATCTGCACTGGGTGCACCACTTACCACTTCGTGTGACTTATGGGCACAGAGAAGGGAGATCACACATGCAGTACGGCTAACATAGTGGTGTGCACAAAGGAAACATTTAATGCAGGACAGTTATCACCACTCCCCACATGCAAATGACTGCCATACAAGTGCCCAGAAGAGAGGGGGGGGAGCTACAAAAGGGCACCTAAGGTCCTTGATAACAGTGCTTGTTGATTTACTTTATCTCTGGCTTCTTTCTGGGCTATAAGGAAGGACTAAAATTTCCTCAATACACAGTCTTTTCACTTCTCTATTGTTTTACAAAGGTAGTCCATTCTTGCTATTAGGTAGTTACCTTCTGAAAAGCTACAGCAAACCTTGGAATAGTGAATGCTAATCACTGTTCCTTAGGGGTGGGGGCTAGGTTCCTGGGGGCCCTTTGGTCACATTTTCAGTAACACATCAATTTAATTTATAACCTTGTTTTACATGTGTTCCTGTTTAAACCACACTGCTGACTGAGGGTGAACGCACAGTGGCAGCACAGAAAGTGATGCCTGAAGGAAGCCCCTCAACAGTGAAATCACCAACAAAGAGGACAAAGATGTGAAAAGGGACATGAAATACAGCACAGAACCCTGCTTGTTTACAGTACGAGAACAGAACAAGAAGGCAGGGTGCTCCAGCTTTCCGTGTCTGTGGGGTGACTCAAAAGCTATTGTTGCTGGCACGTATCGATGGATGATTAAAAAGCTTCATACTTACAGATTCTGAGGTTACAAGTAGGTTTTAGGAAGGAGATAAAATCATGAGGGTCAGCTGTCCTGTCCTGTAGAGAGTAACCTTCGCTCTTTCTCCAGGGTCCACATGGTCCATTTCCCCTTCAGACTTAGCACAACAGTTCTGGAAAAGCTGATCCCAATCTGGGTTGGCTATTCATTTAAATATGCCCTCAGCATTTGAACCACATGGACCTGCTTCATGTCAAGCTGCTTACTTTCCTATTTTCTGTTTGTCCATAAGGTCACTGGGGTAACGAATTGCATCTTTTGGCTCTAAATCTACTGTAGTCTGAATGCTGGTGCTCCCCTAAAAGTTTCATGTTCAAAATCTCCAATGTGGTGGCAGTAAAAGGTGGGAGTCCTTCAGGCATGAAAAGAGAGGGCTCTACTTTCACGACTAGCCCAGTGAGGACATTTCACCCCTTCTGCTAATGAAGCTATAACAAGAAGGGACAATGCATGAAGCAGGACCAAATCTGATGGCATCCTGATCCTGGAGTCTTGGGCCTCCAGAGCTGCAAATAATAAATTCCATTCTTCTAAGTTACCTAGTCTAAGGCTTTCAGTTAGAGCAATTTGAATGGACTGAGGCACAATCAAAGGCTTTATCTCCATAAAAGCAGCTCGGTAAACATTTGTTTCTACAGAAAGGGAGGTCTCTTATAACCATTAAGAGGGTACAGGCATAGTACCAGAGGTTTCATGAATAAAACGACGTGTAAGTGAAGATCCAAGTACTACCTTAAAGATTTAAGGAAAAGTTGGATTGTATCTTTTCTCAACCAGACGGCCTTTTCCCAGCCTGAATTACCTTCAGCTTACTTGGTAGTGGGATAGTTCTTGGTAAGTGACAGAATACATTTTCTTGTGTGTTAAGTATCTTTCAATAGCAAGAATGCTATTAGAATCGCCTGAATTGACAATTACCCATTAGCCATAGAAACATATTTAAATATTATTTTTACTTTTATTTCTATTTGGCTCATGTTGGCTGCTGACTTGAATAGAGCACTTGAGATGTATAGCACTGACTTTAGAAAACCACCCAGATCGCTAAGGTCCCTTTGGAAACAACACTCAGCTCCACTTCACCGCCATCTATCCTGCTGGGTCTATGCTAGCAGAGAACTCCTCTGTATTAAGTTGGCTTTAATAAATCAATCTAGCATCTCATAAAGTTTGGTGTTACTAATCTGCAAAGAGTTTTAGTCTAACCTTCGCTAGATTCATACCCAAAGTCCTAGGACGTCTGACCACACACCATGTGCCAGTGTTCTCTTTGAGGAGTCCTAGAATGCCAATGTGTAAGGAGATGGAGACAACAGTTGACGTTTGTCTGTCTTTTCATGCAAAGCAATCTTAACCTTGTCTGAGAGTGGTTGACTCTGTTCTGCCAACTGGGATCCACAGACTGCCAGGAGAAACGTTCATTCTCCCAGAGCTGTGCTATTCCCACCTGATGTCATCTCTGTGACATCATCTCTGTCCACACTGCTCCTTTGCTGTGTGGATGTAGGGCCACAGTTGATTCTATTCTTTGTGCACAAAAGAAATGAATATCTGCTTTTCTTTAGTTACCGAGAACCTAAGAATAAATGATAACTAGTAAATACTAGTTGGTATCATCTGTCACTTAATTGCTCTGAGACATAAAAAAAAAATAATAATAAAATAAAATAAAACAAAATAAAATAAAATAAAATAGAGCCAGTGTGGTGGACCGTATCATCTTAGTGTTCAGGCTCAGTCTACTTACTGCAGCCATAGCTACATACCATAGAGTGGGTGACTTATAAACACACGACTGCATCTAATGAGGATTTTTTGCCTTCTCATAACATAGTGAAGGTATCCCACGCATGTGATAAAAACACCAAGTGTACCAGAGGATTTCTCTTTCTTTTCTAGACCATTTTGGGGTAAGTGCTAATTACCCACGAAAGGATGTACTTCTATATACACTTGACACGTGAACTGGGGACACATTTCACTCTGCTACACACTGTCACACATGTTTACTGGGAAATGTAGACATTTTTACTGTGGGTTCAAGCAGAAGACATTTTATTTTCCGAGAACACAGAATTTCAGCCTTAAACACTGAACTATCTATCCTACTCCCAAAATGTGGCTGAAAGGTGTAACTTCATAAATATTTATAAGCCTGTTCTTCCCCTTGCTCTAGACTCCATCCTGAAGAGAATGTTTTCTTAATCCCAACAAAGATGACAAGCCTAATTTTAAGTATTTTGCATGTGTATTATTTATTTGGTACTTGAGTTTTCTTCTCAATGACCATATCTTTCCTCACTAAACTAAAAACAACAAAAAGCCAAACTAAAACAGCAGCAGCAACAACAAAAATCAACCCAAAACCCAAGCCTGACAATGGGCTCTGGATCCCAGTACTAACTATAATTCTTTACATGTGTGAGAATCTTGGTCAAAAATCCTTAGAATAAACACAGTTTCTCTGGTAGATTCCTTCTATTGGAAGCAATACCTCTGAGCTCTGAACAACTTTGAGGCTGAACAGGTTTCTCTAGACTTGCTTGTCTGGCCAAAGAGTCAGGTGACTCTACACCTGCTTCTAAGCTATTCTACCTGACTGTTAGCCATGTGGCTGTTCTAGCTGTGGCTTCCCACCTACAGCACTATACTCCAGGGCTAACCCTCTAGGTCTGTAAGCTCTCATAAACAAAACAAACTCATTTAGTAACAACAGGCATTAGATAGCACTCCTCCTTATTTGATACTTCTATTACTCTGCAGAAAAAGCTGACCCAGTTATTTATAACTCCCTCTGTGATGCTCTACACTGTGGAACTCTGAATGTGCAGAAAGGGTCAACATTTTAATTACTTGGTAAATGCATTTAAAATTGTGGCAAATGGTAGGTTTTCTGTTTTGTTTTGGCTGTTTTACTATTTTAACATGTTGTGATCACAGTAAACTCCAACTTAAAAAGACAAACCTTGAATTTACAAATTTATACTAAATGCTCACCAGCCATAAATGCTCACCAGCCATAAATGCTCACCAGCCATAAATGCTCACCAGCCATAAATGCTCACCAGCCATAAATGCTCACCAGCCAATGTAAATTCATTTCCACAGCTCATACGGGAATAAAGTCACACTTGCACTACCTGATTATTCATTTCTGTGATGTTGATCCAGACTCTGCTTAAGCCCAGCTCCCCAGACTCAATCTTCTCAAGTTGTTTTTGTTTGCTGAGAAGCTCCTCATTAAGTTTGGGGATTTCCTGGAATGAGCTTTTCTGATTAGACTCCACTGAAAGCAAAATAAGAACAATGGTAAATAAAGATAACATTTCCTCTAGTTCCAAAATAGGGGAGAAAAAAGCAATCACAATGTAGGAAAGAGAAGAAGAGAGATTAATGAATACTTAGTGAATTAACTTTGGGATGATGATGACTTAATTCTCAGTTACCTAATTACACTGAGAAAGAGGAAAATGGGGTCGGGCGGCACTATGATGTAAATGTGCATCTTTAACACTTTAACCAGCTAACCAGCGTAATTATCACCAAATGACAGATTACTGAGCCTCTACTGTGTGCCAGCCCTCTCTACTTGACACCACTGTATAGAAAAGATCCTGAAGTTCTCTGTCTAGAGGTGGAGGGAGGGTTACTATAACACAACAGAGTAATGGCCAAAGTACTTTCGAGGCAAAAACACATCTTCATGTGTCATGTGTGGGTAAGACACTAGAGGCCCAGAAAGAATGAGATTGTCCTATTTTTATAGTGAAAAATGGGAAGCACACAGTCCAACAAAGTGCCACAGGACTAACACTCTTTTTAGGATGCTTAAGATGTCAGTGACACATCTTTGTACCGTAGTCACACAAAAGCATCTAACACTTTGTACAAAATACCAAACCGATACTTTCCCCGGATGACAGGAAAAGGAGATGCCGGACAGATTAGTACTTTCCTTCTGTTCTAAACTCTTCCCTTTTCCTCTAATGCTTCATCATTGACAGAGAGGAAACATTGGAGATAGAATTTTGCTTTGGATGACTGTGGAAGTCTTTTAAAATACCTGATTCTAAGTTCCAAGGTCAGATGGCTGAGTGGTTAAGAGTACTCTTCCAGAAATGCTCTTCCAGAAGACCTGGCTTTAGTTCCTAGCATCTACATGCAAGCTCACAAGTCTAATTACAGCTCAGGGGACATGATACCTTTTTCAGGCCTCCAGGGGGCACTGCATATACACAGTGCACAGACACATCCAGGCAAACACCACACATAAAAATTCATCGTTACAAAAAAAGAGAGGGAGGCTGAAGAAATGGCTTTGTAGTGAAAAGCACTGGCTGCTCTTCCAGATGTCTCAGGTTCGAGTCTTAGCACCCTCATGGTAGCTTACAAGAGTCTGTAACTCCACCTCCAGGGGGACCCAATCTTTTCACACAGACATACATGAAGGCAATGCATTTTTTTAAAAAAAGTGTTTTAAAGGCCAGCTGGTCTCTGAATTCAAGGATCAAGTCACTCCTCACTGCAAAGAAAAAGTAAGACATAAGCCTTGCTTTCCACCTCAGGTACGTCCCTAGCACTTCTGTTCTTCACGGATTTCTTGGAGAAATTATTAAATGAAGAAGAAGAGGCTCTGACTTCTCAAAAGGCATTCAAGTCAAGCAGGCAGGTAGTCTTATCTATTTTACTAGATTGTTAATCTGTTTTATTAGATTAAGCTGAAATAAAAATTAACTTACTGAGATGTGTTTAAAGTACAAGCATAGTTTTTAAAATATGATTATTTAAATGTAGTAAAATTACTCCACTT
Organism: Rhynchomys soricoides; assembly: GCA_019843965.1. Taxonomy (NCBI): domain Eukaryota; kingdom Metazoa; phylum Chordata; class Mammalia; order Rodentia; family Muridae; genus Rhynchomys; species Rhynchomys soricoides. Next base: position 236,555 of record JADRCH010000291.1, on the reverse strand, counting down.
AGTCAAGATAACTCTTCTTTCCTTTTTTTTTTTTTAAACCAAAACTAGTGAGCAATCAGTCCATAGTCATCCAGCTTGAGCATGCCAGACCACAGTCTTCCCTCCCTCATGAAGTCTTTGCTTATCTTTCTTGAAGTTCTTTCTCTTTCTTGTGTGTGTGCGTATGTGTGTATGTGGTGCTGGTGGTGATTGTGTGCCGTAACGCTGTCACAGATGTAAGCGTATGACTCACAAGAGTGGCTCTCCTTCCACCACATGAACTCCAGAGACTGAACTCAGGTCATCAGGTGTGGTGTAAGAGCCCTTGTCAATGAATGATCTCAGTGGCCACTGACTTTTCTATCGTGGCAAATCAAAGCCAACAACACAATCGGATTGACAACTCCAAATATGCTTTACTCAGCTGGTTGACAAAGGCAGTTCTGGCTACAGGAAAATCTTCCTCAATGACAGCAAGCTGGCCCCCACAGCCCAGGTGTATGGATGAAGAGGCATCTCCTGAATCTATTGTTTTTAGGAACTGGCATTAACAAATGCTTAACAAGTATTTATCGACTGTCTGTCAGGCCTACTACATGTCTTACATTTTCCAGACAAAGAAATCCATGGCAAGCCCAGCTAAAGTATAAATTACCTTGGTATCCTGTAAATAGAGGCCCAGCATAGCTGCAGAAAGGAAGCTCTAGAGGGTAGAACTGAGCAATGTATGAAATGTATAAACATATAATTGCTGTATGTAATCAAAACAAGGTGTGTCACAAGCCTAAGAAGCTCAATTAACTATGGAGAATTCATAGGACAGAACGGTGTGCTCAGTGGTCACATATAGCTCAACTCTGTTTCCAACTTATGATTATTATTTATATGCAAAGAAAATACAGGCTTAAAAATATCTGCAATATTGCAAAAGCAAGAAAGACACAGGGAGAACCCTTACAAGTTGTACATTCTTTTTTGTGCTGTTCTTTGATCCGATCATATACATTGGGATGATTCTGATTGAACAGTTGTAAACTTACTCAATTCCATTCCTGGACCAGAAAGTCAGAAGAAAACTCAAGTCAATATTAAAGGATTTTAAAGCACTGTCACTAGAGACACACTTTGAGAAGGAGCTGCTCTTTGTCACCTTCAAAGCTTGAATGACTGTAGGTAAGAGAAGCTGACTGATCCTCCTGCCTCAGGCTTAAGAGGGAAAGTGAGAGCTCAAACTCTGCTTCTAGAGCCACAGTTCTGGGAAGCCTCGGCCAGTTTCCTGGTCTGTGATTGAACTGAAACTGGTTCCTTAGCTTAGAAAATTAATTCTTGAAATCTAGAACCAAAAATTAAAATTACACTGTTGTTAAAAAAGAAGAAAATTTGCTAGTTAAACCTGGTTGAAACTACTCTACAAACATGCCTTTCAGGAAAAAAAAAAGTAGTTTGGATGCATAAAACTGAACTTGGTAATTAGAATATATGACATTTTGTAAGTTGAGAAGTCTCTTAAAGCACCAAACCCCTTCATGAGACAAACCTGTCCATTGGCTGTGCTGGGTTCAGGTCAGAGCTGCTAGGATCAGCATACTCTTCAGCAATGTGCAATCTACTTCAAAGGATCAAATACTCCCCGAAACTTTTAAGATGATGTTGTTCCTGGTATTTGAAGCTTTTCTTCTTGGAACAGATGGCACATAAGCATCCGGGAAAGAAGCCTACTGGCTACCTATTAGTTCTTGCTCTGTGCTCAAACACCAAAACTTAACACATGCACAAACCAGCTCTTCCTACAGCTACTAAATGTGTCAAACTACTGACCCAAGCTGGTACAGTGATTTGTGGGCACTGTAGTCATTCATGAAGCCTTTATAGGCACTGGAACAGTAACGCAGCACAGTAGTGGCTCTAGAGATGGACTTGGGGATAAAGGGTGAAAGGACCAGGTATAAATCTCAGCTCTACACACTTAACTGCTAAACAACTTAACTTTTCTAAGCTTGTTTTTTTTAAAACATACATTTATTTATTTATTATTTGTGTATGTGTGTGTGCATGTGCATGCCACAGCATGTCTGTGGAAATCAGAGGACAACTTGCAAGAGTCAGTGCTCTCCTTCCAGCACAGGTGAATCTCAGGTGATTAGGTTCGGCAGCAAGTGTCTATACCTGTTGAACCATCTGGCCCCAAGCTGCTGCTTCTAAGAACACAAATAGTTCTCATCTTTACCACTGCACAGGCATGTGTACACACACACACACACACACAGGGAAGTGAGGAAGAGCAAAAATAATGCCTATGTCAGAGGACTGTTTGGGGAATAGTTTACTTGTCAATTGGCACAGTTTGTAACTGGTGGCTCTTAGAATGTATGTTGTCCACTCCTATGTTCCTACGCAGTGTTTTGAAAGAGGAAGTCACCTGACAGATGCTTCCACACTTTAACCGCTGGCTCTGTGAGGTAGAAGGAAACTGGTATGTCAACAGGCATTTTGTAACTGGAGCTAGGCTATAGGTAGAGTATAATCAGGCTTCTGGCCCACAGCTGTTCCCCTTTGCACTGACTTGTCTGCAGTGTTGTCATTTCAGATACTACTTGTCCGATGGTACATAACCACTGAGTTTGTTTATGGGTTGAAAAACAAGTGGTACTACAGTTAAGCTGACAGTTAAGCTAGTGTACAGAACAAGATGCGTAGCTGCTTACCAGAATGGGCAAATTTGTAATTCAGCATGGGCCGGTTCTTCCCAAAACTTGAAAAAAACCTGACCACTTACTTGTTCGAAATTTTTCCTTGAGGACATCCAGATCCTCCTTGAGAGCCATTTGCATCCACACCAAGCCCACACAGGCCACAACACAGGCTGCAAGGATGACAAAGGCACAGAGCGGATAGCAGATCTTGCAGCATCGGACGTAGTCTCCCCTGTTGGAAGAACAGTCACCCATGAGTGAGAAGGTAGCTGTAAGCACAGCTTTATTAGCAATAGCATGTTGCTATGCGATTATCTTCTCTAATGAATGACCATGAATTTACCACGGAACACAGGGTAATAACACCCTTACGTCTAATAGGAGGTGGAAAACTACTGAATATGACCTGTGAAAAGTTCTATTGGGTACAAAGGTATCAAACTGCACAGGGAACAGGGAGTTCCCAGGGTCAGAGGAAGTGCTTGTGGTCTCCTAGATCACTGCTGTCAATTCAGGAAGGTGGTCTTTGGAGCTGAACTCAGTTTGAGAAGTGTAAATGGTAAGAAGGGCCCACTGGCCCGTCTGTAATCCAAGTACCTGGGAGTCTGAGGAGGAGGGATTGTCAAGTTCTGTGCTTGAGCAAGTTACTAAAATCCTGTTTTACAAGATGGGAGTGGATGTTTGCTTGGTGGGAGAGAGGGTGCATGTCTACCATTCCTGAGAACCTAGCTCAATCCTTAGTAGTACTAAGATAAAAAGAAAGAACAGATGGAAAGAAGGATAAAAACGAGTGGTCCTATGGAATTCTATCCCTGCACTGTAATTTATCCCCACCTCCCCATGCATGCTCACTTAGCCCAGGATATCCCCCAACCACCATGCATGCTCACTTAGCCCAGGAGACCCTGCCTCATTTATTGGAACTTCACAAACTCTTGACCAAGTTTTTCTGCAAACGGGATGAGAAACAAGACCTGCTGGTTTAAATGGACACCTGATATTCTTTAACTGCCTTGGGAGATCAGAAATAGAAACCCACTAGATTTCACATGAAACTTCACCTAGCCTTCAGTTCTAAATGAAGGCAGCAGGGTAACTTTTAAGACTCACACTCTGTCAGATGACTTTTACAACACAAACTTAAAAAGGTCCTTAACTAACCAAAGTCAACAAAAAGACACAGATTCTGAACATGATAAAAGATCACAACTCTTTTAGCACCCAAGCCGTCTGCCTAACACTGGTCTCTACACCCCAGCAGACTCCCTTTGCTTTTAGTTTGGTCTCTGACAGGTCCAAACATCTGATGTTTCCTTCAGCTGCCTCACAAACTGACCTCCTAATCCCCCAATCCTCAAAGCTCATTTGTTTAGTGGTTGCTCTGCCTGAAACTGGTTGGGGAAAAAAGACTGCTCCTCCGTTCTCCATACGCTCACCCTGTATCTACTTGCAAGGTCCATACTTTCGACAGTATGTTCTCCCATCACCAATATCCAAGCTCATTAAGAAAACACAAAATGAGTATTGGTCTTCCGACCTACTTTTTGACAATGCCTAGCCCCCAAAGCCTCTCTGCTCCTTTTTCTCCACTAGTAACCTTTTAATTCCTTCTTGGGCTATGGGCCCATTCCCCAAGTTCACACTTCCACTCTGGTTTTGGAGCTCTTGCTAGACATTAGAGTGAGTGCTTACTCTTTATTTAGGGTTTGAACTTGCCCTCTCCAACATTCTTTCTCTCTCTGATTTCCAAGGCCTACTTCCTTTTTTCTTCCGAAGGACTCCCCTCTCCTTCTCATCTCTTTGCCTGGATGGTAGTAGTGCAAGATACATTTTGCCCATTTCAGCCCTCTCCACTGCTACACTCACTTGACAAAACGAGAGCGATTCCCAATTGCTCCAAATTCCTCTTCCTCTGAGCTGGACTCGGAGTCTGAGTCAGGAGGCTCGGTGCGAAGCAGGCGGTGGCTGCTTGGGCCTTGCTTGGTCTTCTTTCTCCGACTGTCACCAGCCAGGCCGATCAACGCATTGAGCTCTTTGCGCTTTTTCATCTTTTTGTGGGGGGTGAGTGGTGGGCCCACTCCTGAGCTGCCAGGTTCGTAGCCAACACCCAACTCTCTCCCTGACTTGGAGCTGCCTTCCAGGGTTGGAAATGCTGGGCCAGAGCCCCCTGATCACTCCCACCCAGAGGTGGGACTGACCAGATCTACTGAGGGCTGGAGAATGGAGCCCAGAAGAAATTGGACTCAGATGGATGGGGAGGAAGTTACATAGAGATGGCCAAGGAACTGGCGATCCAAATGGATAAATTCCTCAAACAACTATCACCTATCAAAAGGAAAACAAAACAACCTGCTAAGTCAAGCACGAGATTCTTAGTCGTGTAGGCAGCCAGTATTTCTAGGAGTGCTCCAGAAGCTGGGAAACGATACACAACACTAAGGTAGTTTGGATCTCTGGGACAAGATTCCCAATGCAGAAGGAAAATAAACTTATTTTTGAATGGGAGACTTCGCAGAGCAGGCAGTGGGAACTCGCTAATCCTTAACTGGAGAGGTGGTGACCGGAGAGAGCACCGACACAGCCTGGGCGCCTAGAAAACGCCAAGGCCCGGACGCCCGCTGGGATTCGGGATGATCACCTTCCCGTGGCCTCTGTCCTGAGTTTGTAGAGACCAGCGCGAGAGGAGCGGAAGCCAGGAGCAACCCTAGCCCTGCTGCTAGGGCCTGGGGGGGGCGCAGTGATGAGGGGTGACCACCGCTCGGCCAGCCTGAAGTGCTCCGAGTGTCAAGTGTTCCGCCACCGGCGACTTCCGCAACTCACACGCACCGCGGCCAGTCCAGCCGCGTGTCCGGCCCCTGCTCCGGCCACGGCTTCTCTGGACGCGCTGGCGGTGGCGGCGGCGGCCGCAGGCTCCAAACCCGGACCATAGCTCCAGCTTTAGCTCACTTCCCCTTTGGCAGCGGCCCCGGGCACTGCTAGCCAGTAAGCCGCGCCCCCATTGGGCGCCCCATGGTGACGTCACGCCGGAGGGCGAAAGCGGTGCTGGGGATGTGGAGAGTTAAAGGGGCCGTGGCTCTGCCCAGGGCGGAGTCTGGAGCCCCAGTTAGTAGGCCCCGCCCCCTGTAGGAGCGCGGCTGACCTCTGCAACCTAGAGCAGAGGCGGAGTTTTGCCTGCAGAGAAGCAGGGGAGGGGACTGGCACCCGAGGCTCCACCTTCTGAAAAGTTCTTCAAAGACCTCTTACTCTTAGGCTCTTTAGGATCATTGTTTTAATGACCCAGTTGAATAATTCATCCATCCCTCCCTCCTTCCCTTTCTCCATCCATCTATTTACCCAACCACCCATCCATCCAATAAATATTTACTGGTGGTGACATTTCAAATCTGTTCTAGTTCTGGGGATGCTGCCATAAACACAATAACCAATGTGTTTGTCTTACTGTATAGAGTTGCCAGATTTAGCAAATAAAATATAGAACATTAGTAAAGTTCAAATACCAGAAAAACAGTGATTTTTTTTTTTTTTTTTTGTTCTTGTTTTGGACAGAGGTAGTCCTGGCTGCCCTAGAACCAGCTATGTAGACCAGGCTGGTCTTGAACTCGCTTGCCTCGGTCTTGAGTTCTGGGATTAAAGGCATACATTGACACACCTGGTTTAGCTATTTTTTAAATTATAAGATCCCTCCAATATCTATGACAACTTCATACTGAAAAATAATTCCTTGTTTATTTGAAATTTAAATTCAACTGGGGCTTCCTCTACTTTATCTTCTCATCTACTCCAGCTTGTAATTGAGCATGAAAGCAACAATAGCCACACATATTACACTTTAGAAGTGGATGAATATTATGAGGGAAGCAGAAATAAGATGGGGTGAGGAGTCCCTGTTGTCTTTGATAAAGGGATTTTTGGACAGAGGTCTTCAGGAAGCCAGGGAGTGAGCGAAACAGTGGCATCAGGAAGGAGTGCTCAGAAAGACCTGGTTTAATGAAGTTACAGAGACGTCAGGAGGTAGACCTTGCAGGGTCTAATAGAAGGAGTTTGAGAAATCATTGAGGCTGGGTTACCTCACTCAGGATGATATTTTCAAGTTCCATCCATTTGCCTGCGAGTTTCATGAAGTCATTGTTATTAATAGCTGAGTAGTATTCCATTGTGTAAATGTACCATGTTTTCTGACTCCATTCCTCTGTTGAGGGACATCTGGGTTGTTTCCAGCTTCTAGCTATTATAAACAAGGCTGCTATGAACACAGTGGAGCACGTGTCCTTATTACTTGTTGGAGCATCTTCTGGGTATATGCCCAGGAGTGGAATAGCTGGGTTAGGCAAATGGATGGAACTTAAAAACATCATCCTGAGTGAGGTAACCCAGTCACAAAAGAACATATATGGTATGCACTCACTGATAAGTGGATATTAGCCAAAAAGAAGTTCAGAATACCCAAGATACAATTCACAGACCATATGAAACTCAAGAAGAAGGAAGGCCAAAGTGTGGATGCTTCAGTACTTTTTAGAAGGAGGAACAAAATACTCACAGGAGGAAATATGGAGACAAAATGTGGAGCAGAGACTGAAGGAAAGGCCATCCAGAGGCTGCCTCACCTGGGGATCCATCCCATATACAGTCCTATACAAACTCTGCCGCTATTGCGTTGTGGATGCTGGGAAGTGCTTGCTGACAGGAGCCTGATGTGGCTGTCTTCTGAGAGGCTCTGCCAGAGTCTGACAAACACAGCAGCATATGGCCACAGCCAACCATTGGACTGAGCGCAGGATCCCCGATGGAGGAGTTGGAGAAGGGACTGAAGGAGCTGAGGGGGTTTGCAGCCGGTGCAGTGAGCAACAGTATCAACCTGCCAGACCCCCCGTAGCTCCAGGAGACTGTGTAGCAGAGAAGGGCCTTGTTGAACATCAGTGGGAGGAGTGGCCCTTGGTCCTGTGGGGGTTTGATGCCCCAGTGTAGGGGAATGCCAGGGAGAGAAGGGGGGAATGGGTGGGTGGGTGGGTGAGCACCCTCAGAGAGGCAGGGGGAGGGAGAATGAGATAGGGGTTTTCCAGAAGTGAGTACTGGAAAGGGTATAACATTTGAAATGTAAATAAAGAAAATATCCAATAAAAAGAGAGAAACCATTGAGGAGCATACTCTGATTTTTCAGTTTATAAAAGATGATTCTAGGGGTTGGAGAGATGGCTCAGCGATTAAGAGAGCACTGACTGCTCTTCCAGAGGACCTGGGTTCAATTCCTAGCACCTGCATGACAGTTCACAACTGTCTGTAACTCCAGTTCTAGAGGATCCAACGCCCTCACAAAGACATACATGAAGGAGAAACACCAATAGACATGAAATTAAAAATAAATAAATTATTTTAAAAAGATGACTCTGGCTACTATTAAACAACAAAAATAAACAACAAAAAGAGAGGGACCCAAGGACTTCTTCAGTCTGGATGGAGATGAAGAGGACAGACGGGAGTGGCAGCGAGGGGATGGCTAGTATTCTGTATGCTTCTTACAGACAGAGCTAATGATATTTGTTGGTGGGTTAGATGAATGAAATTTTTACAAAAGAAAAAGGAGCCATGGATGACCCCAGAAGTTTGGAATGGTGCAGTGGGAAGAGCCTTGCCATTTGTCAAGAGCGGGGAAGGTTTGGGGACAAGGTCAAGAAGCTGATTTGACATTCAAATTTGGAATCCAGTAGGCTGCTTGGTATTTCCATAGGGAATTCTGGGCAGGAACTATGGCCTGAAACTCAGCAGATGGCAATGATATTTATAACGTGGTACTTTGAGCTACCTGGAAGGAAACCAAAGTGATTTAAATTCCTATATTCTCACTGTGGCATCGGCACTGCCTTTGCCTGAGGACTCCCGCCTAAAGCCCAGGTGTGTGTCTTTATTTGTTTTTAAGTGTTGAACCCGGGGTAAGCACCTAATTACAATCACCTGATGGCATGTTCGCACACTCGAACAGTGTAGGGCAGAGGCAGGGGAGAGCTTTGGAATCACAAGATTTAATCCTGCCTGCAATTCCAGCTCTGTCCAGAGACAGCTGTTTGACTTTCCTGGGATTGGTTCCCAACTCTGTCTGAAATAAACATCTACTTTGCAGGAGACAGCGACTGTCTTGATGCTTTTGAAGCCTGGAGTTGTGGTACAGATGCTCTATTTTTATTGTCTCTTCTTGTTTCTAAGAGCTGCTCCAACCGAGCATAGAAGCTATGAACTATATATGCCAAATGTACAGGTAAATGTCCCACTTAGCTTTGTAAAATGAAAATGTTCCATTTGTTCCCTTGGCACCACTGGCTCCTTACCCAGTAGACATATATGGCTAGTGGCCATTGAAAAGCATAGTCTCATACCATTCTATCATACACAGTTTTATTGGTCAGATCTGCCCTGGTGCTTTCCTAGTGGGCTGGAAATGGGTAGATGAGGTTACTGAACTCACAAACTATTTCATAGTCACATCTTGTCTATGGGTACTACAATTCACAGGCAAATTATACCCATTCAGGGTAGGAGGTCTTTCTATTGTAGATGCTACAAACTTACCAAGGGAACAGTGGCTGAGGATCTCAGCTCAATGGGACACGGCCAAGAATGCACCACCCTCCACCCTCACTGCTGGTGGAGCTGGTCTTTTTGCTGAGTCTGCTTTGGTCTTCTGTCTATCTCTGTTCTGGAGACCACACTTCAGTGTTGGGCAAACATCCCCCAAGATGCTGAGTCACCCTCTAAACACTGTATACCTGCTAGTTCTTTTTCTCAGGAGCACTTGGCTGTTTCTCCGATCTATTTTCTCAGAGATGTGACCCTCAAGTCCAAGGATCAAGCCAACACCATCAAGGCCAGGGCTCCCGAGGGGCCCATGCTGCCCTGCTTCACTAGGACTTTTGAGGTGATGGCTGCTTCTCCACTGGGGATGCACATATTGTCACCTGATCCTCTGGATCTCTGTTGACCTATTTAAAACTTGCCCAAAAAAGCATGTGAGTCTGTGGTGGTATAACTGCTGTTCTGATGCATCAACATTCTTGTCTGGAAAACGGCAGTGCTATTCCTTGCTCATCTCAGCACTGTCTTGATGATGGAGTAGTAGCATGAACATCCTTTAAATGCCATGATGTGTCAGGTAGGGTGGGTGACTGTTATCTGCTACAAGCTTCTGGCAGTTCTCATGGGGTATGTGGGGAGGGGCAAGATCACAGCTTGAGCAAGTTAAAGCTACACCTGAGAACGGTGCTACCTTGGAGGATTCTCTGGAGGACTTCCATTTGGCAAAGATGAGAATGGGCAGCGTGCCCGGGATTCTGGTCATGAAGTTGGATGCAGGGCTCCTAATTCCTAGGCTGAAGCTCTCCAAGACTTTAGAATCCTCTTCCCAGTACCAATGTCTTTGTCTGAATGCTGCCACTTGTTAGCTGTGTGATCTTAGACAAATCAATGGGCTTCTCTGAACTTCAGTATCTATTTCGGCCAAGTACTTTTATTTATTTATTTATTTATTTATTTATTTATTTATTTATTTATTTTTGAGACAGGGTTTCTCTGTGTAGCCCTGGCTGTCCTGGAACTCACTCTGTAGACTAGGCTGGCCTTGAACTCAGAAATCCACCTGCCTCTGCCTCCCAAGTGCTGGGATTAAAGGCATGTGCCACCACTGCCCAACTCGGTCAAGTACTTTTAATTAACAGAACTCATGATTAGGTACATAATTTGTGAAGAAAAAAATGCATTTCCACGCCAGGCAGGCCTTAATTTTAAAAAGCAGGGAGACAAGCTTTCCTCTTACTATAATTTTCTCAGGCTGTCAAACTGTTTATTGTTCTCTGTTTTATGTTGTCCTGCTGATATGAAATGCACACAGAGGGTGGATTGCTATAGGACCCTGTCCTATTATTGGGCAGATACCCCCTCCCTTTCTCTCCCTGTTCCTGCAGTAAGGCCCCTCAGGATCAGGAAGATGGGAGCGGCTGGGGAGCAGGGAACGGGAAGGCACCTGCCAATTGATCTCAGAGAGGTGGAAGATTACAGGTGACAAGTGGCAGGTCTCTGTAAAAAGCGAGGCCTTAAATAACCCTGTGCACAGTCCATTGTTTTCATACACAAAACATACTCAGAAAGACAATGATTCTGAATTTCAAGATGGCCGCTACAGAACAATAAGTCTCAAGTATAAGGTCCTCTGTGTACCTGTGCTGGTCACACACTCATCAAGCTGGTCTTGACTGTACCTAGCCCACAGGGTAGCTGTGCCAATGTCGTGTGCTTGATACATTATAAATGTCCACAGACATCAGATGCTCCATTAATGTGATTATAAATTATTAAGTATATTGTCCATTCATCAAATGTGATTTTGACGACACTTCCATCGTGGAGCTACATCTATGTTTACCTAACAGAAAGAGCAATTTTCATTTGCTGCAAAATCTGTTCGGCATTGTCTTTGGTGACTCTTTGCTGTTGGTTGAAGTGTGAGGAAGCAAGAAAGATGAATGTGTTTAAACACTTAGGTATTAAGACATTTCTGTGTCAAGCCTCATTATAGTAAGTAACTCTTCATTAAATAAGCATGTTATCTTTGACCTAATTATGACACAAATTGATGTTCAGAGATGGAAAAAGACTTGTCTGGGAACACACAGCACATCAGTGGTTGGCTGCCTCTGAAGCCTGACATTTTGTACCAGGTACAACAGAGATTATTGCCTGGCACCTTTATCTGCAGCTCATCTGGAAAAATACCAGCAGCCTCTTACCTTTCCTAGGATTGCCTCTTGGCCTCCCAAGCCCCTTCCCATCCTTTTGTTGCTATGTCAACAGCTGCATCTCTACCCAGATGACGGGCTTGAGGACACTGGGAAGGGGAAGGACTGAGTGATAGAAAAGTGACTAAACATGAAGCTAAATACTGGCTTCTCCCATGGACCCCAGGCAGGTGGAAGCAGCAGCTGGCTCCCAGCACTACAGTGGACAGGGATGAAGACTGCCCAGCCAGGACTCTCCTGTCCTAGCACAGTCTTCTCTGAATTGTTGTAAGCTTCTGTGCCTCTGCTTGGCATTCACTATGGTTAACTGTGTTAACTGTGTCTTTGGCATCTAGAGCAGAGTTCCGTGGGAGAATCTCAGGGGCTGGAGTGAGTAGTTGGAGCAGATGAGTCCAAAGAGTGCCCGGGTGTTGTTGATCCTAAGATCCCATCTACCTGTGCAGCCACACATTGTTCCAAGTGAGCTATTCCTTGTTTGTAAGGTCTTGTGTGCTGTGCTGCCTGCAGGGAAAGCCCAGCCTTGCAACCTCTGGGTATATGGGGAGAGAGAGAGAGAGAGAGGGAGAGAGAGAGAGAGAGAGAGAGAGAGAGAGAGAGAGAGAGAGAGAGGCTTATAGGGGCTAGGCCTGTTTTAGGATGAGCTTAATTCTGGGAGAAAAGGACCTGTATCAAGACTTCCAGCCAACCTGTCTGGCCTTCACACCTGGCTTATCTACTGGACTACAGATGGTGAACAGTACGGGTCATTAATCTCAGTGACCTTAGGCACACTCTTCTTTCCTCTTAGAGCCGGTTTCCTGCTCCATGAGTTGGAGCTAGCAATGTTCCTCTCCTGGTAGTGCCTGTGGCAAGAATTTAATAGAAAGTGGTAGGCGTTAAAAGCCCCCAAGGGGTTTGCTAGCTACAGTGAGAGAGCTGAGAAGGAGGGAAACAGACTTCTGGAGAATCTCATTTGAACCAGGGAACTTAGCACAAGCTAGAGAAAAGGGGAATAGGTTAGAAATGGAGGGCTCTTTTAACTGAGGAAGGGCCTGGCACTGTGTGTGTGTGTGTGTGTGTGTGTGTGTGTGTGTGTGTGTGTGTGGTGTGTCCTGAAAGGCATTTGTGGGTGACAGTAAGTGGTGGGAGACGCTGAATTAATAAGGCCATGTGTGGGACCTCCTGGGCTCCCCAAGTTATTTTGTGAGGGAACCACTATATTGGCTTTGTGGGTCTAAGCTCCAGCTCCATGTAATAAATATGTCTTCTCTTGACCTGAAGAGACAGGCAGCAGAAAGGCAGGAAACATAGCCCTCTGCTGCCCTCTGCTGCTTTTCTGGGCAACTGCATGCCTCCAAAAGAATTCCTATTCACATACAGTGGGTCCACCACAGGGGACAAGTGTGTGTGTGTGTGTGTGTGTGGTAGTGAAAATTTTGGAATTTTTGTTTCTTTGGAAAACAAAAAAATATGTTTTCATTTTAATCCCAGATGTGGGTTTTGGGGCTACTTCAGATTGTCTATAGCAGCAGACTATGATTTGCCTCATGCTACAGCAGGGGCATGATTTTTCCAGCTACAGATAGTTTCTACAATTTGTGTGACATCTGGAATTCTGGGGGACTTTTCAGAGAGCATATAAATGCTAGGGCCCTGAGAGGCAGGGTGAGTAGTTAGTTGTTAGTTGTTGTTGGTCGTGGTTTAAGTAGTTGTGCTCAAAGAAGAAGCAAGAAGAAGAACTTAGATATCCTGATGGTGAAGATCAAGCTTGCCCCAGGATGTCATTGCCCCTAAGCAGCTGGATGCAGTCTAACAATAATGTCGTCCCCTCCCTGACGCCTGACTTAGGTATCTCTTTACTTTCCCCTCAACCCTTTTGTCTCTTCATCTAGTGCTAGGGGGTTGAACGGGTGGAAGAAAAGGGGTGGAGAAAGGTGGAAGAAAGGAGAATCCACAAAGTAACTAAAAACAAGAGAGAGAGGAAGAGTGAGTAAGAGAGAGAGCAAGTGAGAGAAAGAACAAAGAAGGAGGAGGAGGAGGAAAGGGAGGGACAGATATCCACCAACAGTAAAAGTATGGTCAACACTATGATACAAAATACAGAAAAGATAGGAATGGCATCAGGAAGGTTTGCAAATGATAACATCTATTCTTAATTATTCATCACTTAATATATTACCAGCTTAATATAATCTGTGTTCTGGAGCTACAAGATAGAAGAACCACACAAGATTCTTGCCTATAAGGTGCATACATTCCAACAAAGAGAAGTGATTACTAAATAAGATGGATAAATACATAAATTATAGATGATGAGAATTAGAAAAACCAAGAAGTTGGGCTGGAGAGATGGCTCAGCTGTTAAAGGCTAGGCTCACAACCAAAATATAAGAAAAACTAAGCAGAAAAGGAGAGCAGTGAGTTCTGCAGGGAAGAGTACAAATCTTGACATAACATTTGAATAAGGATCCAGTCAAGATTAGATGCTGAGGAAGAAGAGATCAGTGAGCTGGAAAACACAGTAATAGAAAATACCTAATCTGTAGCACCGAAACCGTGGCAGCACCACTAATAGCAGAACAGAGGTTCAGAACCCGCAGGACAGTACAAATGTTCTAATGTATTTATAATTGAGGCTTCAGAAAGGCAAAGGGCAGTAAAACAATCTTGGAAAATTTAATGCTAGTAAATCTGACAGCTTAGAGATGAAATGGGCCAATTCTTTGAACATTACAGATTACTAAAGCTTCCTGGGTGGGCAGAGGGATGGGGACTTCAGTAACCCTCTATTATTAAAATTATTATCAAAACTCTCATCTCCCCAAGTGATAATGGAAAAAAAGTCAGAGAGGTGAGAAGCACTCTTGTTATTGCCCAGCTAGCTGCTCCTTTTGATGTACTTAATACCAAAAGTTTCTTCCCCCAACCCTCAAATCACAACAAAATAAAGAACAAAAACATGAAAGGTGTTTCCAAGTTGTTGTTGTTGTTGTGTGCATGTGTGTAATTGTACTTAGGATCTCACATTTACACATACTAGGCAAATACTCAACCACTGGGATATATTCCCAGACCAAATTTTTCGAGGCCAGTATTAACCTGATATTAAAATCAGAGAAAAACATACCAAGAAAAGAGAACTATGTTTTCTTATGAAAAGGACACAAATATATAAAAGAGCATATCAGGACCAAATGAGGCTAATAATAGAAACGAAAGAAGGACTTAAGATTTGAAAATCAAAAGAACTCATTATTATATTGCATGTAGGAAAACAACATAACCATTCCAATATATGTAAAAAAAAATAAAAAGAAAGAAAAATTTAAAAATCAGTTGGTAACTTTGAAAAGAGAAGTTCCAAAGTGTGATGAAGCATGTGTACCCAAAGCTTACAGCTGAATGCTGAAAGAATACTTTCTTTTAGACTAGGAAGAAGCCAAAGAATATCTGTTCTCATGGCTTCTATTCAAAACTGTACTAAGTTTCTAATCACTGCCATAAGCCAAGCCAAGTCAAGCCAAACCCATAACCAAACCAGTTAATTGCTGATGTGTTAATGTTGAGGTCACTACTGAGCCTCCAACTGGATCTTTTAAGTCTGATGCTCAGGGCAGAGGTTTAGGTTGAAGATACATTTAAATCCACAGGAGCAGATGATATCACTGGAGGGATGAGTGGAACTCGAAGGGCAAGAGCATTAAGACTGGAGTCCCAGAAATCCTCCAGTTGTTAGCTTGGAAACTAGGGGGAGAGGGGAGATGGAGAGTGGAGAGGGAAAAGGGGAGAGGGGAGAGGGGAGAGGAGAGTCATCAAAGAGATGGGATGTAAATCTCTGGCCTGAACAAAACTATGTAGGAATAGAGGCTATCTATAATGCTGGGCCTTGGCTACCAAGCTAGGGCATCATGGAAGTTTCTAATGGTGGGATTGTGGTCAGATGGACAATTTAGGAAGGCTACTCTGGCAACACAGGGTGTGGTGGAGTGTAGAGTAGGGAGAGTCTGTATACAGGCAGAAAGGTCAAGGAAGAAGCAAGTGAAAGAGTATACCAGCTTAGGGAAGGGAAAAGGCGTTTCTGATGTAGAGTTCCCCCTAGGTCCAGACGGAGCTGTCCATGGTACTGATGTGTAAATTCTCTCTCCACCTCTCGAGGGTAAATCTGGAATCCTGTCTCAGAACTGGCAAGGAGTCAACAAGTCCAGCATTGCTCAGAGACTTTAGGACCTGGTAAAAATAGTTTGGAGACTTGCTATATTTGTAGTGGCCTCTCTTCTAGGCACATTCCAAGTTCATAGCTGTTTTGATGGAATCCAACTAGTCAGAGAGAGTGAGAAAGGGAATCAGAGGACTCAGATATAGCCATTTTCCTAGGCTCCAACTCTCACTGAGGCTTATGCTGATGGAGGTGACGCAGGGCTAGCCTAGCTACTAGTCTTGTTCTCGTGATGCTTAGTTTCCATTCCACTCTAGCTATCCCTAGCCTCCCATAGGCTCAGGCGGACATTTTGTCGTATGTTAGCTTTTTCTGAAAAGCTTCTTTATGCTTCCTTTTATGACTAAACTTAGTGCACTTCCTTAGATCCTCCAAAGCTGGTAAGGTTTCTTTTCTTCTTTTGTTTAATTGACCCTATGATCAGAGCTAGCTGATCTGTACTCTTAGCTCCTGAAGCTGTCTTTACTAGTCCTTACATAGATCTCTTGCTTTCACATATACTCACTTCCATCCAACCCAGTAACTAATATCAGCCATTATTTATGTTTGAGCATTTAACAACACCTTTCCCCATAGCAAACACCATCCTGAAGTTTGCATTTGTAATTTCCTTCATTAAAAAATTATATGTATATAATGAATTAATTATATAATTACAGAACATATTATATAATATTATAAAATATAAAATACATTATATAATAGATTCATACATACTAGTTATTATAAACATACTATATAAATTATACATAATTATAAATATATTATGAAATATATTATATAATTATATTATATATTATATGCTATTGTATTATATTTGCAATATATGCAAATATATTTGATTTTTAGATGCTATTGAAGTTTATTAAAAGAGGACCTTGTTGTAGGCACTATTCTGTGACTTGCATTTTTACTTCAAAATATTGCCAAGATTTATGAAATTGTTGTGTGGGCTATAGTTCATTCACTATTTCTGATATGAAAATATTCTTTTGTGAAAATATATCATGATTTTCATGTCAACGGATAGTGACAACGTTATTGTCGGTATTTTGCTATTTTAAGTAGTCCAGCTAAAGTATGATCTAATCAAAGATCTCACATTGTATTCAGTTGCTTTCTCTGCTTTTCTTCTTTAATCTGGAACAGTTTCTCAGCTTGTTATTGATCTATATAAGGTTTGGCTTTTAAGATATATTCTTAAAATTTTTATTTTTATTTTTTACGCGTATGGGTATTTTGCTTACATATATGTCTGTGTACCACTTCTGTGCCTAGTGCCTGCAGAGGCTGAAAGAGGGCATGGGATTCCTTGGAACTGGATTTACACATGGTTTTGAGTAACAGTGAGTTCTGGGAACCAAATTTGAGTCCTCTAGAAGAGAAGCCAGTGCTCTTAACCACTGAACAATCTGTCCGTCCCACAATGATATCTTTGAAAGTACAGGCTGTTTTTTTAAAACAAGTCTTTCAATTTGGATTTAAGACATTCAGGCCATTTACTATCCTGTCAACAATTATTTATATCCTCATGATAAATTCAGGTTAAGCTTTTTATGCAGGAATGTTATATCAGTGGCATGTTGTCTAAGGGTAAACATACATTTTTCAATTATTGGTGATGTTAGCCTTGATGACTTGGCTAACTAAGGAAGTTTCTCTTAGTACTGCAGGGTAATTACTTGCATATAGATCTTTCACAAGCATGTTTTATATTTATGCTTATTTATTTTATATAGACAGTTGCCACATTAGGGTAGTTCAGTTGACGATTTTTGAGTCTTCAGTGGTGAGAGAGTGATTCTAATCCAGTGTGAATCACACCGGGGATTGTGTTGTATGGTTTGATATTCTTTTTTGATAACAGATAGTGACAATAAGTTCCAGACCCTGTCAGCTGTAGGATGACAAGCATTAAGCGCCAGTAGTCTGTAGTGTGCTTTATTGATAAGCCTTGACTGAAGATGCTTAGTAGATTAGTTGTATTGTGTATTTTAAACTTCTAACATTTTAAGCTGTGATAGTTTTTTTTTTTTGATACTTTATTTACATTTCAAATGTTTCCCCCTTTCCAGATCTCCCCTTTGGAACCTCCCTATTCCGGACCCCTCCCCTGACACTATGGGGGTATTCTCCCACCCACCCACCCACCCACTCTCGTCTTCCCTCCTTGGCATTCTCCTATACTGGGGCATCTAACATCCTCAGGACCAAGGGCCTCTCCTCCCCTTGATGGCTAACAAGGCCCTCCTCTGCCACATATGTGGCCAGCACCATGGGTCCCTCCATGTGTATTCTTTGGTTGGTGATCCAGTCTCCAGGAGCATCGGGAGGTCAGGCCAGTTGACACTGTTGCTCCCTCCATGGGGCTGCCAACTCCATCAGCTCCTTCAGTCCCTTCTCCAACTCCTCCATCTGGGACCTCACACTCAGCCCCATGTGAAGTGACTCTTGGGTATTCCAAACTTTTGGGCTAATAACCACTTATCAGTGAGTACATAACATGTTCATTCTTTTGTGACTGCGTTGCCATGCTCAGGATGATATTTTCAAGTTCCATCCATTTGCATGTGAATTTCATGAAGTCATTGTTTTTAACAGCTGAGTAGTATTCCATTGTGTAACTGTACTACATTTTCTGTATCCATTCCTCTATTGAGGGACATCTGGGTTGTTTCCAGCTTCTGGCTGTTATAAATATGGCTGCTATGAACATAGTGGAACATGTATCTTTATTACATGTTGGAACATCTTCTGGGTAAATGCCCAGGAGTGGAATAGCTGGGTCCTCAGGTAGTATTATGTTCATTTTACTGAGGGTCCCCCAAACTGATTTCCAGAGAGGTTGTATCAGCTTGCACTCCCACCAGCAATGGAGGAGTGTTCCTCTTTCTCCACATCCTCTCCAACACCTGCTGTCACCTGAGTTTTTGATCTTAGCCATTCTGTCTGGTATGAGGTGGAATCTGCATTTCCCTGATGACTAAGGATATTGAACATTTCTTTAGGTGCTTCTAGGCCATTCGAGTTTCCTCAGTTGAGAATTCTCTGTTTAGCTCTCTTCCCCATATTTTGATAGGGTTGTTTGGATCTCTGGAGTCTAGCTTCTTGAGTTCTTTGTATACATTGGATATTAGCCCTCTATTGGACATAGGATTGGTAAACATCTTTTCCCAATCTGTAGGTTGCTGTTTTGTCCTATTTACAGTGTCCTTTGCCTTACAGAAGCTTTGTAATTTCATGAGGTCCCATTTGTCAATTCTTGATCTTAAGGCACAAGCCATTGGTGTTATGTTCAGAAACTTTCCCCCTGTGCCCATGTGTTCGAGACTTTTCCCCACTTTCTTTTCTATTAGATTCAGTGTATCTGGTTTTATGTAGAGGTCCTTGATCCACTTGGACTTGAGCTTTGTAAAGGGAGATGGGAATGGATGAATTCGCAATCTTCTACATGTAGACCACCAGTTAAACCAGCACCATTTATTGAAAATTCTTTTTTCCACTGGATGGTTTTAGCTCCTTTGTCAAAGATCAAGTGACTGTAAATGTGTGGGTTCATTTCTGGTACTTCAATTCTATTCCATTGATCTACCTGCCTGCCACTGTACCAATACCATGCAGTTTTTATCACTACTGCTCTGTAGTACAGCTTGAGGTCAGGAAGGCTGATTCACCCAGAAGTTTTTTTTTATTGTTGAGAATAGTTTTTGCTATCCTGGGTTTTTTCTTATTCCATATGAATTTGAGAATTTCTCTTTCTAAGTCTATGAAGAATTGAGTTGGGATTTTGATGGAGATAGCATTGAATCTGTAGATTGCTTTTGGCAAGATGGCCATTTTAGCTATATTAATCTAGCCAATCCATGAGCATGGGACATCTTTCCATCTTCTGAGGTCTTCTTCGATTTCTTTCTTCAGAGACTTGAAGTTCTTGTCATACAGATCTTTCACTTGTTTGGTTAGAGTCACACCAAGATACTTTATATTGTTTTTGACAATTGTGAAGGGTGTCATTTCCCTAATTTCTTTCTCAGCCTGTTTATCCTTTGAGTATAGGAAGGCTACTGATTTGCTTGAGTTAATTTTGTATCTGGACGCTTTGCTGAAGGTGTTTATCAGCTGTAGCAGATCTCTGGTGGAGTTTTTGGGGTCACTTAAGTATACCATCATATCATCTGCAAATAGTGATGTTTTGATTTCTTCCTTTCCAATTTGTATCCCTTTGACCTCCTTTTGTTGTCTAATTGCTCTAGCTAGAACTTCAAGTACTATATTGAATAGATAGGGAGAGAGAGGGCAGCCTTGCCTAGTCCCTGATTTTAGTGGGATTGCTTCGAGTTTCTCTCCATTTAGTTTGATGTTGGCCACTGGTTTGCTGTGTATTGCTTTTACTATGTTTAGGTATGCTCCTTGAATTCCTGATCTTTGCAAGACTTTTATCATGAAGGGATGTTGAACTTTGTCAAATGCTCTCTCAGCATCTAATGAAATGACCATGTGGTTTTTTTCTTTGAGTTTGTTTATGTAGTGGATTACTTTGATGGATTTCCAGGTATTGAACCATCCCTGCATCCCTGGGATGAAGCCTACTTGATCATAGTGAATGATCATTTTGATGTGTTCTTAGATTCGGTTTGCAAGAATTTTATTGAATATTTTTGCACCAATATTCATAAGGGTAATTGACCTGAATTTTTTTCTTTTTTTGTTGGGTCTTTGTGGGATTTTGGTATCAGTGTAACTGTGGCCTCATAGAATGAATTGGATAGCGTTCCTTCCGTTTCTATTTTGTGGAAAAGATTGAAGAGTATTGGTATTAGATCTTCTTTGAAGGTCTGATAGAATTCTGCACTGAACCCATTTGGTCCTGGGCGGTTTTTGGTTGGGAAAATTTTAATGACTGTTTCTATTTCTTTAGTGGTTATGGGACTGTTTGGATGATTTATCTGATCCTGATTTAAATTTGGTAATTTGTATCTGTCTAGAAACTTGTCGATTTCCTCCAGATTTTCCAATTTTGTTGCATATAGGCTTTTGTAGTAGGATGTGATGATTTTTTTTTAATTTCCTCAGAATCTGTTATTATACCTCCCTTTTCATTTCTAATTTTGTTAATTTGCACACTGTCTCTGTGCCCTCTGGTTAGTCTGGCTAAGGGTTTATCTATCTTGTTGATTTTTTCAAAGAACCAGCTTTTGGTTTTGTTGATTCTTCGTATAGTTCTTTTAGTTTCTACTTGGTTGATTTCAGCCCTGAGTTTGATTATTTCTTGCCTTCTACTCCTCTTGGGTGTATTAGTTTCTTTTTGTTCTAGAGCTTTCAGGTGTGCTGTTAAGCTGCTAGTATATGCTCTCTCCAGTTTCTTTTTGGAGGCATTCAGAGCTATGAGTTTTCCTTTTAACACTGCTTTCATTGTGTCCCATAAGTTTGGGTGTGTTGTACTTTCATTTTCATTAAATTCTAGGAAGTCTTTAATTTCCTTTTTTATTTCTTCTTTGACCAAGTTATCATTGAGTGGAGTGTTGTTCAGCTTCCATGTGTATGTGAGCTTTCTGTTGTTGTTGTTGCCATTGAAGACCAGCCTTATTCTGTAGTTGTCTGATAGGAGGCATGGGATTATTTCAGTCTTCTTATATCTGTTGAGGTTTGTTTTGTGACCAATTATACAATCAATTTTAGAGAAGGTACCATGAGGTGCTGAGAAGAAGGTATATTCTTTTGATGTAGGATGAAATGTTCTATAGATATCTGTTAAATCCATTTGGTTCATAACATCTGTTAGTTTCACCATGTCTCTGTTTAGTTTGTGTTTCCAAGATCCATCCATTGATGATAGTGGGTTGTTGAAGTCTCCCACTATTATTGTGTGAGGTGCACTGTGTGCTTTGAGCTTTAGTAAAGTTTCTTTTATGAATGTGGGAGCCCTTACATTCAGGCATAGATGTTCAGAATTGAGAGTTCTTCTTGGTAGATTTTTCCTTTGATGAGTATGAAGTGTCCTTCCTTATCTTTTTTGATAACTTTTGGTTGAAAGTCGATTTTATCCTATATTAGAATGGCTACTCCAGCCTTTTTCTTGGGGCCATTTGCCTGGAAAATTATTTTCCAGCCCTTTACTCTGAGATAGTGTTTGTCTTTAACACAGAGGTGTGTTTCCTGGATGCAGCAAAATGCTGTGTCCTGTTTATGGATCCAGTCTGTCAGTCTATGTCTTTTTATTGGGGAGTTGAGACCATTGATGTTAAGAGATATTATAGAATAGTGATTGTTGTATCCTGTTATTTTTGATGTTGTTTACATGTTTGTGTGGCTATCTTCTTTTGAGTTTGTTGAAAGATTACTTTCTTGCTTTTTCTTGGGTGTAGTTTCCCTTCTTGTGTTGGTGTTTTCCATGTATTATTCTTTGTAGGGATGGGTTTGTGGAAACATACTGTTCAAATTTGGATTTATTGTATAATATTATGGTTTCACCATCTATCTTTTTTGGTTTTTCGAGACAGGGTTTCTCTGTGTAGCCCTGGCTGTCCTGGAACTCACTCTGTAGACCAGGCTGGCCTTGAACTCAGAAATCCGCCTGCCTCTGCCTCCTGAATGCTGGGATTAAAGGCGTGCGCCACCACTGCCCGGCTCTTCACCATCTATCATTATTGAGAGTTTTGCCAGCATCCTGGGCTGGCATTTGTGTTCTCTTAGAGTCTTTATGAGATCAGCCCAGGATCTTCTAGCTTTCATAGTCTCTGGTGAGAAGTCTGGTGTAATTCTCATAGATCTGCCTTTATATGTTACTTGACCTTTTCCCCTTACTGCTTTTAATATTCTTTCCTTATTTTGTGTATTTGGTGTTTTGACTATAATGTGCTGGGAGGAATTTCTTTTCTGGTCCAGTTTATTTGGAGTTCTGTAGTCTTCTTGTATATTTATGTTCATCTCTTTCTTTAGGTTAGGGAAGTTTTCTTCTACAATTTTGTTGAAGATATTTACTGGTCCTTTAATTTGGGAGTCTTCACTCTCTTCTATTCCTATTATCCTCAGGTTCTGTCTTCTCATTGCATCCTAGATATCTTGGATGTTTTGGGTTAGGAGCTTTTTGGATTTTGTGTTTTCTTTGACTGTTATATCAATGTTTTCTATGGTATCTTCTATACCTAAGATTCTCTCTTCCATCTCTTGTATTCTGTTGGTGATGCTTGCATCTATGACTCCTGATTCCTTTCCTAGGTTTCTAACTCCAGGGTTGTCTCCTTTTATGATTTCTTTATTGTTTCTATTTCTGTTTTTAGTTCCTGGATGGTTTTGTTCATTTCCTTCACTTGTTTGATTGTGTTTTCCTGTAATTCTTTAAGGAATTTTTGTGTTTCCTCTTTAAGGGCTTCTAGGTGTTTACCTGTGTTCTCTTGTATTTCTTTAAGGGAGTTATTTATTTCCTTCTTAAAATCTTCTATCATCCTCTTGAGATGTGATTTTAAGTATGAGTCTTCCTTTTCTGGTGTGTTGGGGTATCCAGGGCTTGCTGTGGTGGGAGAGCTCTGTTCTGATGATGCCAAGTAGCCTTGGTTTCTGTTCCTTGTGTTCTTACCCTTGCCTTTCACCATCTGGTTATCTCTGGTGTTACCTGGTCTTACTCTCTCTGACTGTGGCTTGTCTTTCCTGCAAGCCTAGGTGTCAATACTCCTTGAAGACCAGTTCTCTCTGAGAGGAATTTGGGTTTGGAGAGCTGTGGTGCAGGGTCAGCTCTGGGGTGCAGACAGAAACCAGAAGTATCTAATCCCCAGCTGTCCCTTGTTTCTTGTGTTCTGATGGCTCTGCAAGGGTCCCTCTTGGTCCAGTGAATTTGAAAATAGGTGGTGGTCTTTCCTGTGCTTGAAGGTGTGTCAGTATTCCTGGTATACCAGCTCTCTCCTGGCACTACTTGAGTATGGAGCCCTGTGTCACAGGATCTGCTCCCTGACTACTGAAAGAAACCAGAAGCCCACTCCTCAGTCCCTGTGTCCTGGGTATTCCAGGTGGGTCCATCTGAGCAGACAGGCTTGCCCACACTCCTGGGAGGCTATCTCTCTCCCAGCACTATTTGGCTATGGAGCTCTGATGGCCTAGGCAGAGGTCTCCCGCCAAGCTGTGATAGTTTTATTAGTTGAGATGTAAGTACATTGTGAGTTGGGGAGAGACAGTAATTGTATTGCTGTTACAGATTGCATCTTTAAATATTGTTCCCTGATTCTCTCCCTGCTTTAAATTTTTAAAAGTATTTTATGAGTGTATTTTTATTATACACAGTGTTGAGCTTCATATAGACAATTTCTTCCAAATATGTAATATGCTTTGACTATATCCATCCCTTTCTCATTCTTTCCTTTTAGCCTTCCCTGTCTATGATCCCTTTTCTAATCTCCCCTCTGCTTTCACACCATATATATATACACACACACACCCACACACCATATACATACATATACATACACACACAATATATATGTATATTATATATACACACACCATATATACATATATATATGGTGTGTGTATATGTGTACAGTGTGTGTACAGTTTTAGGTGTCTATAGGAGCTGTAAATAAGAAAGACATATCTGTCTTTTTGTGTTGGATTTAATTTGCTTAATATGATGATCTCCAGGTGTACCCATGTTTCAGCAAATGACATAATTTCATCCTTTTTCATGGCTGAATAAAATGCCATTGTTCATTTCATCCTTTTTCATGGCTGAATAAAATGCCGTTGTTCATTTCATCCTTTTTCATGGCTGAATAAAATGCCATTGTTCATTTCATCCTTTTTCATGGCTGAATAAAATGCCGTTGTTCATTTATAAAACGTTTATCCGTTCATCTGCTGATGGAGACCTTAGCTATTGTGAATGGTGATGCAGTGAACAGCTGTGAGGGTCTCTGTATTGTCTCCCTTATAGTTTTTTGAGTGCAGACCCAGCAATGGTCTAGCTAGGTCATATGGTAGTTCTGTTTTCAGGTTTTGATTTCCATGGTGGCTGGAGCACTTACAGTCATCAGTGTAGAAGTCTGGTCTTTCCCTCACATACTTGCCAGTGTTTGTTTTATTAGTGATTCTGACTGAGGTGAGAAAGAACTTTAATGTAGTTTTAATTTGCTTTTCCCTGATTGCTAAAAATGTTGAACACCTTTTCTTCATGTCTGTTGGCCGTTAGCAGTTCATCCTTTGAGAACTGTCTGTTCATTTCAATAGCCTATTTATTGACTGCATTGTTTGAACTTTGGTGTTTATCTCTTCTGTTTTAGTTCTTTATACATTCTAGATATTAATCTTTAACCTTATCAAAGTTCTAATAACATTCTTTACAAATTAGAAAAAAATGTCTAGGATTCATATAAAATCACAAAAGACTGACTAGGCCAAGCAATTGTGAACAAAAAGAACAATGTAGGCTGGAGTCATCACAGTAACTGATTCCAAACTATATTGCAGAGCCATAGTTATAAAACCAGCATGGTAGTGGTTAAAAACAGGATCAGTGTTATAGAATAGAAGACCAAAACATTAAAGTTAAGTCCACACAGCTATAAACACATAATTTTAAAAATAGTAATTTTCTTTTTCTTTGAGAATAAATATGTCATATATATATATGGTAATATCCACCTCCCACTTTCTCCATCCAGTTTCCCTCAAATCCCCCAACTTACCTCCCAACTTCTTTTTTATTTTAAATAATCCACTAAGTCCCAGTTACTGCTGTGCATATTGTGTTTGGATGTTGAGTGTGGGACTATCCAACGGAGCATGGGAGATCTGCTAGTAGCATACATTTTAAAAAAAGAAAAGAAGAAAGAGTGATTCTCTCCAGAGGTAGCAAGTGTCAAGAACTTCTAAGAAGGATGTGGCCTGGAGACTACCCTGCCTCCATCTATTCTGGAATTTTTTAGCTAGGTAATTTTGATGAAGACATCAGAAACATACATCGAAGTAAACATAGTGTCTTCAATGTATCGGAAATGCTGGGGAAATGGGATAGTCAAAGTGTATTAGTTACTTTTTGTTGCTATGATAAAACTCTTATGGCTGGAAGTTTCTTAAAGGAGAAAGAATTTATTTCAGCTTCTGGTTCCAGAGGAAGAGTTGGTAATGGCAGGGGAGGGAGGGGAGGCAGGAGAGGGAGGGGAGGGAGGGAATGGAAGGGAGGCAGGGGAGGCAGGGAAGGCAGGGGAGGGAGGGGAGGGAGGGGAGGGAGGGGAGGGAGGGGAGGGAAGGGAGGCAGGGGAGGTAGGGGAGGCAGGGGAGGGAGGGGAGGGAAGGGAGGCAGGGGAGGCAGGGGAGGCAGGGGAGCCATGGCAGCACATGGCCAAAGCAGGAAGCTGAGCGATCACATCTGTCTCTATCTGTATATAGAAAGCAGAGAGTGAACTGGAAGTAAAGCAATGTCATAAGCTTTGAAAGCCCACCCCAACGACACACTTCCTGCAGCAAAGTTCCATGTCCAAGGATTCCATAACCTCCCCAGATAGCAGCACCAGCAGGGACCAAGTCTTTGAATACCTGAGACTATGAGTGAGAGTTCTCACTCATAGCGAAACAAAGTATCTCTGCCTCTCACCTTGCTCCAAAATTAATTCAAAATGGCCTAATATCAGTCCCCAAACTATGAAACAGTTAAAGGAACATATAGGGGAAATACTCCAAGATATAGGTGTAGACAAAGACTTTCCTCTTCCACCGGAGAGGAACTACTGAAGGGCAGGGCCAGCTTCTCAGATCCTCCTTGGGCTTTTGGATGCCCAACATCAAAGTGCTTGACCACAAGCACTTGAGGTTAGCTTAGGAAAGTGTCCCAGAGGCACGGTCATTTAGCATTCACAGCAACTCTGAAATATGGTAGGGATGATCACTCCATTCTTACAGCTAAGCAAACAGGCTCAGAGAGGCGAAGGGCTGCATGTACCTTCACACTGCTGCTGGGTAGCTGGGATTGTTTGTGCTTCACCACATCTGCCTTTTTGGGGGATTTGGTAGGCAACAGAGAGATGCCTGACTTTAGCCTCTTGTCGCTCTCCCTCCCAGTGGAGCTACTCCCTTCTGCCAGCAGAGGGAAGCACTTAAACATAAAAACATCTAGTTTATTAGCTCAGTTTAGGTTCATCTCATGATCAGAACTTCAGCAGAGTTTTAGGCAGATAATTACTGAACACAGTGTGTCCATGTCATAACTACACGTAATGCTTTAACCTTAAACAACTTTGCCTGACAGGGATACCCATCTCCATTTTCCAGATGGAATCTGTTTCAGAGATTGTCAGTTGCCTGTGGCCTTGGAGCTGGTGTATGGTTTGTCTGGAATTTTGACCCAGGTTTTCTGGTTCTCGAGGATCATTGCTTCCTCATAGTAGCCTCAGAACAGATGTTGGTGACTTTGTGGCACAAAGTATGTCTGAAGCCTGAGATCTGCAGCCTTCACTTCTTTAGATCAGAAATTGTAATTCTTTCATATCTTTACTTTCTAAAATTCTCATGACCCAGTGAGTTTCATCAGTGTTGATTACAGGGCCATGGCTGAAGGATTGCTTGCAGGAGCATGGCTACCTTACCTGTCACTGAAGAAAATCTCTCCCCCTCATCAACTGAGACTACATATAAGCCCTGAGGGAGGAAGAGCGCTCCAGAGCCCTTCTACCTTCTATGGCAAGGTGTCGAAGGACCTAATCGTATGCAGATGCTGTGCAAGCGTCACAGCTGGTGTGAGGTCACGAGCAGAACTCAGCATCCCACACAGATCCTTTACTTATTCCATTTTTCTTCTGCAGCGTTCCCTGATCCTTGGGTGGGTAGGTGGGTGGGATTGACACCCACGTCTCATTCTTGACTGGATACTCATTCAATAGTAACTTGTTATCTGCTGAAAGCAGCACTTCTCCACAGACATCAGCATAGGTATGGAGAAGCAGATCTGTTCAGCAAAACAGTAACTGCTGCTTTTCCGGTAGGTCATGTGACTTCCGCAGCCAAGGCCTTTTGACCGGATTTATAACCTCATAGTTCAGCAATTTTGTTTCGTTTTGTTTTCATCTTATCATTTATTTGTTACTTTTTAACATTTATTATTTTAATTGAAAAAATATACAACATATTCCAATCATGCTTTTCCTTTCTCCAACTCCTCCCAGATCCTCCCCATCTCCCCATCTAACTCCATGCCCCTCTTTCTCTTTAAAAACAAACAAAACTAACAACTACAAAATAAGAAAAACAAAAAACACAACACACACCCTTACCACAAAAACATAGAAACGAAAACCAAATACACAAGCCAAAGGCCAAAAAGTTAAAAAAAAAAAAAAAAAAAAAAAAGCAAAATGAGACGAAAAGTCTACAAAGTGCTGTTCTCTACCTACTAGCCACCATGGGGCTACCTAAAGGGTGCTAACGATAACTAGTGAGGCTCCACCGTAGAAAACTGGTTTTGTTTTCTTTGCCATCGAATATCAGTTGCAGATAATCTTCTTGATTAGGCTTGGGATCCTAATCTGCTTCTCTCTCTCAGTGTTGGGACCCTGTTTGCCTTGAACTTTTGCAGGCAGGCCCTGTGCGGGCTGCCATAGTGTCTGAGTTCATGTGTGTGTCAATTGCGTTGTCTGGAAGATGCTGTTTCCTGAAGTCCTCCTTTATCTCTGGCTCTTATGATCTTTCCAACTTGTTTTCTGCATGGAATGCTGAGCCCTTAAAGAAGAATTTGATGAAGACATTCTGTTTAAGTGAGTGCTCCAAACTCTGTCATTCTTAGAGACTTATTCTTGACAGGAATCAGACTTAGAAGTAGAAGCTCTCAGGGAGGACAGCCTCTGTCTCCCCACAATCTATTCCTGGCAGTTTTCTCTGGCTTCCTTCATTTTCTTGGCCAAAAGTTTAATGTATTCTGCATGTCTTAGTGTATCTCTCTCTCCCTCTCCCTCTCTCTCTCTCTCTCTCTCTTTCTCTCTCATTTTTGTTGTTGTTGTTTTAAGACAGGGTTTCTCTGTGTAGACCTGGCTATACTGGAACTCACTTTGTAGACCAGGCTAGATTAGAACTCACAGAGATCTACCTGGCTCTGCTTCCTGAGTGCTGGGACTAAAGGCATGTGCCATTACAGTCTGGGTTCTTAATGCACATTTCTTCAGAGCAACACATTAGCATTTGCATTGTAGAATATTTTGAATCTTGGCTGCTTTGGTCCATATTTTTTTTTTTTTAAATCTTTTTATCTTTCTTGTTTAAGGGCTTTTTGAGTACATATTGGTGAACATCATCTTCTATAGAGAGATTGAAAAGATTTTGAATTTTGCTAGCTCCTCTGATCTCCAGCTGCTGAGATACAGTAGTATCTGTCAGTCCAGGGATATAATAATCTCTCTCTCTCTCTCTCTCTCTCTCTCTCTCTCTCTTTCTCTCTCTCTCTCATACACACACACACACACACACACACACACACACACACACACACACATCCCAAGTTGAAAACATTCAATCTGGCATCTACCAATAGACTTGTGCATCCTTTCTCCAGTTCTCATTGGTCTACAGCAATTTTCTTTACTCACCAGCAGGCACCCTCTGCTGTACATCAAGACACCTCTGCTTCATGAGAAACACTTGTATGTCCTTCCCATTGATTCAGACCATACAACCCTATCACTCTTCATCCACAAAATTGTCAGCTTCTTTTGTGCTGTACATGCACTTCCCATAGAAAGTGCAAAGTTTGCTTTTCATTATCCATTTCCATGTATTTCTGACAAACGTTCAGCTTAGGATTTTGATCAATGGTAAACCATTACCCACCCTGAGTGTGTCTGGCAGAGCTCCAGCCAGTTTTAAAGTTAGTTCTAAAGAATATTCCAAGTCTGCAAGTTGCCTGCCTGCTCCTGCAGGGTTGAACTCTGGAGCGTCTGTTTGCAGATTTAAAGCAAATGTGTATGCACCAGTGGAAACCTAAGGCTGTAGAGTTGGAGGCACTGGAATGATTAGTCATGGCAACAGGGCAGAAAGTCGTTGTCCAAGTGGTATCAGTCAAGCAAACCCACATTCATGGCAAGGTTTCCTCAAGTTCTCTTGCTCTGAGGTCACTGTGCCCTTTGGTTCTCAAAGACAAACATCTGGGATCTATTTCAGTGTGTGGTCGGAGAAAACCAGCACCACTCTGCCCACCTTTTTTGGCCTCTTCCTACCAAGAGTTGAGGTCTGGGCTAGAGTGATGACTCAGAGGTTAAGAGCACTGGCTACGCTTCCAGAGAACCTGGCTTCAGTTCTCAGCATTCACACCATGGCTCACAAGTCATCTGGAAATTCAGTTCCAAAGGATCTGACACCATCTTCTGACCTTCATGGGTCATGAACATATGCATGTTCACACAGTGCACATACATATCCACAAAGGCAACACTCTTATACACAAAATAAATAAATCTTAAACAAGGGCTGAGTTCAGTCTCATCCCTCTTTAGGTATGAGATGCTCTGTGAGGCTTGTATTTACTAAACACAAAGATGTACAGGTGATGCGCTTGCTTCTGAGACTATGCTATTGTGAAGGGCAGTAGGCCTCTGTTAGGCTCTGTCTCATTGGATGCTTGTTTTTGTAGTCTAACTGCCATGTCATGAGGAAGGCTAGCTTAAACAGCAAAGCCAGGTACAGGTCCTCCTGCAGCAGAGGTCTCAGGGGGCCATGTGTGCTGTGGTATATGAGTGAGCAAGCCTTCCAGGGGACTCTATTCCCAGCCACCATCTGACTGTCATATGTCTATGGCCTGGGACTGCTGTACACACACGCACACACACCTGCACATGAACACACACAGGGGTGATGTAAGAATGTTTCTCTTGGTCTTACTGGTTTTCATCTCGTCTTCTCTTCTCCCCTCTGCTGTGCATTAAGTTCTGTGTTGGTCTTAACCGTGGGAAAGTGGCTCCAATGTAGCATGTATTTCTCCAAATCTGATGTTTGTTTGGGCTTATGCATCAAATCTTCAGGCTTAGGCTTTTGAATCCTCAAATCAAGAACTTCACTTTGATTAAAGAGACCCTCTCTGATGGAGAGGGCTGTGGTGAGAAAGAGGGAAGTAAACATCGCAGTCCATTGTTTGCTCGGTCCACAGCTAATCTACGGACAGGTAATTTCATCTCAAAATTCTTTCTCTTATTTTTCTTCAACTGAAAGAATGTTCTTATCTTAGGAACAGGTCTGTCATCTTCCTAGGCCAATTGGAAAGGTTGCAGATTGAAATAACATTCCTCCCCGTTTGGTTGTATTTACCGAGCTGTGTAATGAGAACTCTGGTGTACACTAGCCTTAGGTATGTTAGACTAGGGACCAGAGAGAGACTGGTTACAGGCATGGGCTGCAGAAGCTTCTCAATGGGGTTGCTGTCTTAGCTGGGGAGAGCATTCTGGGTACAGGCTGTCCTGGGCCTTCTCCAGATGAGAAGGATTGGTAGAGTGTGAGAAAAGATGGCTCACTCTACTCCCCTCGGTTGAAGGGCCGACTTTTCTTTCTTATGTGGGAAGGACTCCTGGCTTTGCTCAGTTAGCACTCTGCCTTCTCTCCCTCTGCCCCTGTATTGCTCTGTGCTTTCACTACAATTATCCCAAGCTTGCAGGCTCCTAGTAGTTTCTTCTCTTCCACCTCTGGGCCTTTGTTCTTGCTGTTCCCTTTCTTCAGAGGGAAGTTCTCTCTTTTCCCTATCCCCCTCAGGCTGTCTCTCACTATCTTGCAGGTCTTGACTCTGTAGCTATTTCCCCAAACCACATCCACAGGCTAAAACCACAGCATTCTTTTTTGTGTTTCCATGCCTGTTTGTGTTCTCTCTGGTGTCCCCAGGCTGACCTTTGAATTGCAGGCGGAGTCCCTAGACCAAATCTGCTGATTGTTGAGATTGTTGAGTAGCAACTTAGCTTGTTTGCTCTGAGCAGGTAGGTGGAGTTGGCAGTCCCTGGGCCCTGAAGTGGATTTCCAACTCAAGACTCAGGACATGCAGAATGTAATAGGATTAGTAGGCATATAATTAGACAGTTACCAGTAAAGGAGAAGACTCTGGGAGGGATGTAAGCGTAATTTTAGTTTCTAAAGGCCTAGGTTCTGTCTCAGAGTCAAATGACCTGGGTCGCAACCCAGCACCAATCCTGATTTGCTGTGTGGTCTTGGCAAGCAGCCCCTCTCCTTTTGAGCCTTGGTTTTTCCATGGATGCCGAGGTAGATCTGCTGTGGGTGGGGTATAATTAAGGCTGACACTGTTCCTGTGAATAGCGAGCAGGCATTCCAGAGGCGATAAATAATACCAAGATGGCTCACTCATTCATGTACAGATGGTTGATGTACACACAGATGGTCCCAACAAAAGGAGAAAGGACGGTTTTGTGCCCTCTAAGGTGCTGAGTCACCTTCAGCTGCTGACTCTACCTCTCTGAGCTTCAGTTTCCCCTTTGGCAAATGACGATGGTAATTCTAGACAATGGAAGGTATTTATAAAGGCTAAGTGAAAATAACACAGCTGAAGAAGCCCAGAAGTCACTGTATGGATTACAGTCACAAAGAGAAATGTGCAGGGGTTCTCATGGAGGGAAATGTTTCTGCTTTAGGTAGGGAGGACTGAGAAGGCTTCCCAGGCCAGGCTTTAGAGGGTGTAGACACTCCCTCCAACAGGGACTTCAGGGGAAATACAGGCATGAAGGTCCCAGGGCTTACTGCAGAGCCCAGAAGCACTGCTACCTCCCCCCCAGGTGCCTTCTACCTGCTCAGTATTGCTGTCTCACTTCCTGTTTGCTTCCTGTCATCTGTGATTGCTTCTAAGCTGCCTATGCTTTTCCCACTTGCTTCTCCCCACTGCCCATAGCCTGTCACCTCAGAGAAGTGTCCAGTGCCCTCCCTGGTCCCCTCTGCTCACCTGGACATAGCCAGTATTTTGATGAAGGTCACAGGTCACATGTATGTTCGAGTCCTTTTCATCTACTCCCCTCTCCCACTTTGCCCTGCACTGTTTATCTTGTTCCTTCCAGGGTTCTAGTGTTGTTATGATTATTTAAAATATGTAGTTTATTTGTGTGTATGTACATATGTGCACCAGGGTTCAGGAGCCTGGAGAGATCAAAAGAGGCTCCAGAGTCCCTAAAGTTGCAGTTACAGGTGGTTGTGAGCTTCCAGGTGGGTGCTGGGAAATAAACCCATGTCCTCTGTAAGAACGACAAATGCCCGTAACCACTGATTCATCTCTCCAGCCCCAGATTTTATTTGTCATCTTTTACTTTTTAACAGATTCCCCAGATCTTAGTAGCTTTCCCCAGGGCAGGGCTATAGATGAAAAAAAGGGACACAGGGACTCAGACAATCTCTTGAAGTTTTGAAAACTGTGCTAAGCCTAAGTATTGCTCGTTCACCCAGCAGCCAGAGGGTGGGGGGCAGGACCCATCAGTGATGGCATGTAGAGCAGCTTTTCTGCCTGGGAGCAGAAAAGAGGAGGCAAATGACAAGAAACAAAGCCATTCTGTCTCCCACTGAATCTCCTTTCTCCCTCTCTTGAGATCTAGAAAGGGTAATTTATCCCTTCAAAAAGTGCTGGCTGTGAGAGATGTACCTTCCTCAAGCCGATGTGCCTTCTTTCCCCAAGTGTGATGGAGGACTAAGCAACGTGGGTTTAAATGATCTGAAGACTGGATACATGGGTGTGTGGGTAGACCTGGGAATGGGAAGGAGTGCCTAAAGGGGACTCTGTGTTCCCTGGGATGCTCATTTGTTGCCAGAAATGGAAGGCATCTGGCTCTTTGGAAAATGGACAAAATCATTTTCCTCCCCTGGGCTTGGGCAGAACCTCTCAGAAGAATATTTTGGGTTGCAAAATGATGGATGAAATTGAGATTTTATGAGGAAGAAGCTAAGCTGTGCATCTCAGTGTTCTCTTTAGCTCTTGGGGGGGAAAACAGACCACCAAGTCAGTCCCCTGAGTGCAACTCAGGACTGCAACTGAGAATTCTGACTGCAAGTGACTCTAGGGAGTGTATGAGATGTCACTGGGGAAATCCTCCTTTTCCCCTGCCTCTCTTTTTATGGTACTTGTAATCCTTGAGGTTCTCTCCATTTCCATGGCTTTAGTCCTACACAGACTGATGACTCTTGGAAGAGACATCCCTGTTTCTTCCTGAAAACTTTCTATCCTTACCCCCCAGCTTTCTAGGTATCTGTGTCCTTCTCTGCCTGGATTCAATCTTGGTACAATGAAAAGTGAGGCATTAGCAATGTGCTCACCTTCCATAGGTGAAGGCCGTCTCACCAGTCAGGTGCATGTTTTGGAATCTGAATTTTGAGATGATTTACCTGGCAGTGGGTTGTAAAGAGGATGACTAATACTGTCTGAATGTTCAGCACTACCTTGATTGCTGGCCACTGCTCTAGGCTCTTTTCGGTGTTTAAGAATTGAGCAATACACATCTCTACTTGGATGCCTCTGGGCACTCATTGCTCATTACAGTTCATGCTGATCTTAAATTTTTGCATCCTTTGCCTTTTCCCCCAAATTTGCCTCAGTTCAGTTTTCTCTTTCTCTCTCAGAGAACACCATAATCTCAGGTGCTCTAGTTAATGTTTTTATTTAGAGGCAGGGTCTACCTTTGTAGCCCTGGCTGGATCAAACTAGTCTGAAATTCATAGAGATCCATTTGCTTCTGTCTCTTGAGTTCTGGGATTAAAGGTATGAACCCACCTTGCCCAGCTCTCAAATTAATAATTTTGAAAATACCCCTAATTCTTTTCCCTGTCTTATATTTTGCTTCTAGTTTATAATTGAAACCAATAGTTTCCCTTTTACTAATATTTAGTATGGACCTTCTGAAAGTCCTTTATTCCTATCACAAACCTGTGAATGTCTATACCCATCCAAGCATTTTCTCTCAGTTTCAGATTAAGGTGTCCTCACTCTTATTTGAGACAAAGTCTTCACACATGCTATAGACTCTACCTCCCCTCCATTTCTAAATTGTGTCATAGTTGTCCATTCTATCCTCCATTTTAAAACTTCTCTCCAGCCTATACTCTTGTCCAAGTCTCTTCCAAGTCCCTAAACAGCCTTGCCGGCCACCACATTCCTTCTACCCCACATCTCTGCATTCTACTTATCTGTAGGTCTTAAAGGTGTTTTCTACAATCTGACTTATCTTTTATACCAACATCCTCTACTTAGACCCAGTACTCCACTGACATGATGTTTTCCAAGACTGATGCTTTTTTTCACATTTTGAGATTATAATTCCCTCATTTCCCCCTCTCTTTCTTTCCTTCAAACACTCTCCTATGCCCCTTCCTGATCTCTTTTAAATTTATGGCTTCTTTTTAATTAATAGTTATTACATGTGTATATATGTATGTGTTCCTAAATACATAAATATACCCTGTTCACCCTATATAAAGATATTTGCATATATATACTTTCAGGGCATATATTGGTATATGGTATATTGGTATTGGATAACCAATTGGTGTGCTCTCCAGCATGCCATGATGACCCTAAGGGTGCAGCTGTGGCATGCATAGCTTGGCATAACCCAAAAGCTCTCTAGTTGGACTTAAAGCCCACTGGACAAAATGGAAATCGTGCCTGATATTGGAAAGAGAGCTAACTATTCAGGTCTCATGAGGCCATGGATCTTGAAGGAGAACCCACAACCACTAATTTACTAAATCAGCACAATACTTAACTATGTTCTAAGTTTTTTTATGCATGGATAAGTGCAGTTCTTGCCCAGAAAGAAACTTCTCTTTGTGCCTGATCAGGACCATTACAGAAAACTACAACTGATCAAAATGCAAAGCTGTGATGCCTAGTTTAAATGGATACATCTACAAAACAATGTCCACACCTAAGGCTCAGGGAACATTGCAGAAAGCAGGGTGGAAAGATTACAAGAGTCAGAGGATCAGAGAGTTTTCTGTGAGGCTATGTCTCTTAGGAAAGTCAGAGTGACACACATAAAGTCTCATCAACATGACTACTTAAACATGAGGTGTTGACCAATGCCAAAGTGGAAGGGGGAAAGCTCATGAGACCTCAGCCCTACACAAAGAACTACAGGCAGCTAATGCTGAGACTGGGAAGGACTCCTTAAATCATGAACTCTAGGAAGGAATTTTTCATCCTTGTATATTTCTAGGTGTACCCAGTTTTCTTCCTTCATTTAACTAGTATTTATTACGTACCAGGGATCTAGCAAGCAGTTGGAGAAGGCAGTCATGCTCCTACCTCATGGCTTTTAAATTCTAGTCAGGAAGACAAAAATTGAGCAAGTCAGTAAAATATGCTAATTTTGCAAGATGTGAGAATCCTTGTACAGCTATATACAGTTATGATTAGAAATTAATAGAAGGTTTCATGGGAAGTGCTTTTTACAGTTTAAGCTTGCTAGGACTTAGCAAAGACAGAATCAAGGGTTCCTGGCTGAGGAAAGAACTTGTGGCAAAGGTCTGGAGTCAAGTGGGAGCAGATACCTGGGATACCTGCAGAGAGACTGGTGGCAGAGCCTAGGAGCATGGAGTGAGATGATGAAGCTGAGGAGGAACAGGATTACTGAGCAGTTCCATGAATCTACCTCTATTTGTCCTCGATGCTATGGAAGCGTTCTTGAAACACTATTGGATAAAGTGTGGACAGTGCTTCGGAGGGAGGCAAGAGCGGATTTGAAAGGACAAGTTAGGAAGACCATGGCAGCAGTTCTGCAAATGGGATATTTGTGCACTTAGAAAAAGGAGAATGTCAGGGTGTGTGCTGACTGGTTTTGTGTCAACTTGACACAAGCTAGAGTTATCACAGAGAAAAGAGCTTCAGTTGAGGAAATGACTCCGTGAGATCCAGCTGTAAGGCATTTTCTCAACTAGTGATCAAGGAGGAGGACCAAGCTCATTGTGGGTGGTGCCATCCCTGGGCTGATAGTCTTGATTTCTATAAGAGAGCAAGCTGAGCAAACCAGGGAAAGCAAGCCAGTAAGTAACATCCCTCCATGGCCTCTACATCAGCTCCTGCTTCCTGAACTGCTTGAGTTCTAGCCCTGCCTTCTTTGGTGATGACAACAATGTAGAAAGTGTAAGCTAAATAAACCCTTTCCTCCCCAACTTGCTTCTTGGTCATGATGTTTTGTACAGGAGTAGAAACCCTGACTAAGAGTAACACTCTGTTTTGAAAGTTCTATGGGAAGCCCAATATACCCATCCACTGCATTGATATCAGATTTAGAGGAAATCTAAACTCTACTTAGAGAAAATAGATGGAGAACAGGACCATGTACCAGTTAGTTTTATGTCAATTTGACACAAGCTAGGGTTATTTGGGAAGAAGAAACCTCAGTTGATAAAATGGCCCCACCAGAATTAGCTGTGGACAAGTCTGTGGTACATTTTCTTGATTGATGATTGATGTGAGAGGGCCCAGACCACTGTGGCCCTTGGCTGGTGGTCCTGGGTTCTATAAGAAAGTAGGCTGAGCAAGCCCTGATTAGCAAGCCAGTAAAATTTCACTCCTCTATGGCCTCAGCATTAGCTTCTGCCTTCAGGTTCACGATGTTTGAGTGCCTGCCTTGACTTCCCTCAGTAATGGAGTGTGATCTGAGAGTTTTAAGCTGAAATAAACCTTTTCTCCCCAAGTAGCTTATAGGCATGGTGTTTTATAACTGCAACAGAAACTGTAACTAAGAGAGGGCATTTCCTGAGATGTACAAGTTTGCATCAAGTTTGGTTGGGGAAAATTATATTGACAAGTGGCCTTTGTGATGTTTACTTACTGGTGATACCAGAATGTGCATATCTGGAGTTCATAAGGGTGGCTTAGGTGGGGCATACACGTTTGATAATTATTGGGATACTAATGGGGGTGAGGAATTGCCTCCTGAGAGAAGGGAGAGGGGAAGGGCAGGGGGTCTGAAACTGAACCGTGAGCCCATCAGTATTTTATTAACCTGGAAAAGTCAACCTTTAAGGGGGCCCTTAATCATCAATGTCTCTAGGAATCAATGTACTTGTCTAGTTTCTACCACATAGTAGCAGGTTCATTGGTGTGTATCTGATAGATTATGTCAGAAATGGTGACATGCTGTTTCTGAGACAAACAATGAAAGATATTGTGGCTTTCTTTAGGTTGTTTTCTCTTGTGATTCTTTTTTCCTCTTGGACCATCTCTAGTCAGTCTCTATGCTGTGAAGAGCCCAGCATAGAAAGTACCAGGTACTAGGACACTTCATAAAGTCTCTTGTTGACAGCCTCATTGTACAGCGATTGGAAGAAGATCCTACTGTCCTTTTAGAGAGGGTACACTCAGCCAACAACTTTTCTAAAGCCTTGTTAGAGACCTCAAGCTAAAATTCACTTTAACTATCCTAATCTTGACTCTCAGAGATCATGTCAGTTTTTTGTTTCTAGCTGTTGGGTTTTAGGATAATGTGTTATACATACACAGATTACTACAGAGGGCAGAGGCCAGGGAGA
The DNA here is from genome assembly GCA_019843965.1 of Rhynchomys soricoides. Lineage (NCBI taxonomy): Eukaryota > Metazoa > Chordata > Mammalia > Rodentia > Muridae > Rhynchomys > Rhynchomys soricoides. The sequence continues at coordinate 198,435 of JADRCH010000291.1, read as the reverse complement.
GGTCTAGAAGGAATGGCAAGAGAGGTGGAGTGGCCACCTGCTGCTTCCGGATTGGGAGGTTACTAATGCTTAATATTATATGTCAACATGACAGGGCCATGGGCAGCCCAGAGACTTGGCCAAAGTCTATTCTGGGTGTGTTACTGGGGATGTTTCTAGATGAGAGTAACATTTGAAGCAGTAGACTCAGTAAAGCAGAGCAGGTGATCCTTCTGGTTAAAGTAGAACAGAAAGGTGGAAGAGGAACAAGTAATTGAAGGCCTGGACCTTTCCCTCTGCCTTTAGTCTTGAACTACTCTTGAACTACTGGTCAAGGGGCTAGAAATAGATCGTTCCCTGAGTCAGTGTATGAACCTCAAAGAAACAAAAAGCATGGGAAAGAGTTTTACTAGTAATATATCTGAAATGAGTATTTTTTTTTTATTTAAAAAAAAAAAAAGACAGGATCTTTCTATGTAGCTCTGGCTGTCCTGGAACTGACTATGTAGACCAGGCTAGCCTTGAATTCACAGAGATCCACTGGCCTCTGTCTCCTGAATGCTGGGATTAAAGGTGTACATCACTGTGCCCAGCTAAGCAATTCTTAGTTGATCAAATATATCCACTTTTCCCTTTATGGTATCACATCCTTCTATAAGTTTTAAAGATATAAAAGTTCATTTGTGTTTTGTATATTTAGGAGAGAGATCTATTGTTCCCTGTTTTTATGTGGACAATTAATAGATATTGAGTTATATGCAATTATTGGCAGTGCTATTTTTGCCACATATGAAGCTTTAATGTCATCAGCAGTCTTTCTGTTGAATTTTGTAATTTCCTAGGTTTTACTTTATTATTGTAGTTTTCAAACAAATCTTGATATCTCCATGGGGACCAGTCCATTCTTCTTTAAAAACAAAACAAAACGAAACTCATTGGCTACACTTAGCCCTTGATTCTTCTATAAGGATTGGAGACGGACTCATCGAGTTCCATTCCTGTTGGGATTTAGTTGGGATGGAGTTGAAATTATAGGTTATTTAGGGAGAAAGTGCCGTCTTTGTGACACCAAGTCATCCCCTCATGGATTGTCACATTTCTCCACGTGGTCACCCCTCTGCACCCCAGTGTCTGTAGAGATGGGGGCTAAGTTTTCTTCTTTAAGGAGTAAACACAGTTTTGTGAGAATCCACAGGGCATAAGCTGAGGAAACGCTTTCCAGAGTTTACAATTTCATGCAGATGTGTTGCAATCTTGACATGTTAAGACTAACTGGTTTTTCTGGCTTTGATACCTGAGATGAAAATTCATTAAAAATGGGCCACCCCTTTCACTAACACATTTCCTATGTATTTTTCCCTTGATTTTATGTAATACTGTGTAGGCATACTTTTTTTGGCTACTTTATTGGGTTCTTATATCTTCTACCCTTCCAACCCTTATTCCACCCTAATCCCTTCCAACCCCCCAACACTAGGTAGGAGAGAGAGAAGGTTAGAGGGGGAAGGAGGCATTGACCTCTATAGGCTACTTCCTGCTGATTAGGGACATGAAGTTCCCTGGGGCAAGTCCAATATTTGTCATCAGAATATTCAGCAGTCTAGTAATCCAGCAATCCAGCAATAGCAAACCCAGCAGTAGCAGCAGCAGCAGCAGCAGCAGCAGCAGCAAACAGCCCAGCAGCATGGGTAGCCAGCAGGGAGAGCAGCAGCTGCCACAGGCCCTCTTGGGGCACTCCAGTTTATACACTCTCCAGAGTCCCAAATGTAAACTGTAGGCAGCTGGCAAAAACCACACCATCCCTAAAGCACAAAGCAATCATAGTGGCTGTGGACAAACTGAAGCAGCCCCATATCCCACACCTGGAATTAAAATGAAAATCATATTCATATAACATAACTGGCTTTTAAAAGAAACCAAAATTCTCACTACAATACCACATGTAGAAGAATCCAAATAGATCCATATTTATCACCATGCACAAAACTCAACTCTAAATGGGTCAAAAATATGAGCACAAAACCAGATACACTGAATGAATGTGAGGAATAGTCTTGAACACATTGACACAGTAGAAGACTTTCTGAACAGAATACCATTAACACAGGCATTAGGATGAATAATCAATACATGGGACCTCATGAAACTAAGAACCTTCTGAACAGCAAAGGACACCGTCATTTAGACAAAGTGGCTGCCTACAGAATGGGAAAAGATTTTTATCAACTACATATCCAGCAGAGGACTAAAATCTAATATATATACGTATATTTATAAAATCAACAAACTAGATATCAAGATAATACAATACAGAGAATTCTCAATAGAGGTAACTCAAATGTCTGAGAAATGCTTTAAGAAATGCTCAGCATTTGTAGTAATCAGGGAAATGCAAATCAAAACTACTTTGAGATTTTAATCTCAAAATGTTCCCATCAGAATGGCTAAGATCAACGAAACAAGTGACAGCTCATGCTGACAAGCATGTGGAGTAAGTGGAATCCACATCCATTGTTGGTGGCAGTGCAATCTTGTACGGCAACTATGGGAATCAGCATAGCAGTTTCTCAAAAAGATCAGAATCTATCTACTACAGAGCCATCCATACCACTCCTGGCCAACGTGATATTCTTAACCTAGGCTCCAGTCAGGCACAGGCGAGTAGCTTTCCTAATGAGGAGGTAGCTAGAAAGGGTTGGAGGGGGAGGTATAAGAGTTCCCATGAATTCATGGAGCTTGGATCACCTACCACATGGATATTTAGTTTTCAAGATACTGAAAGCAGAAGCTGATAGGAATGCAAAGAGAGCCTATGTGGGAGTAAGCTGATGAAGCCAAGCTGGAGATGCTGTTGCTGCCTCTCCTCTCACAGAGTCAGGCTGAAGGTTCTGGGTTGAGTCAGTCTGTAGAAGTGAGGTGTGGTGGAGGCCGTAGAGGTGAGGGCGGATGAACAAACGAGGGCATGGATGCTTTTTCTTCTGGAAGGGTAATGCTCTTTAAAATGCATCTTTCATAAATGTGACTAAATTAATCCCCAGAGCTTAAATAGAAGGAGATTTACTTGATCTTATAGGAACAATGCAATATAGCAATTTAAGTTACATGCTACAGAACATTAGCAAAGAATGACCAGGGAACTGATGACAACTCCACTGCCTTTCAGACTTCTGCGTTTGATTGTTTTCTCAGATCCCTATCCTTTTACCCAATGTTTCCTGTAAGTTGTTAAGTATCTTACCCTAACTTTCACCTGACTTTTTTTCATTCACATGTTTATGTGGATGTTCTTTGATATTACTAATTATTTTAACATAGACTTGCTAATTCTTTGTCTGGCATGCCAATCATTTTGATGCCGTTTTATTTAGCTATGGAGACTTATGAACATTTGGAGAATTCATGTCTTCTTGCTTTTGTTTACATTCCTTACATATTTCATTTGTTTGTTTTGAGATATAGTTTTACAATTTGGCTTAGGCTGGCCCCAAACTCACGATTTACCTAACCTCCTTAAAAAGGCTAACCTCACTAATGCTGGCATCACAGGCACATGCCACCAGCCCAGACTCTTTCTTGTTTCTATGTAACAACTTGCATACTTGTTGGGATGTGTATCTTTTCTGTTCTATACAAGTTCTTCCTAGTGCTCAGCCTTTTCCTCATAGCTCAGCTCCCAATACCTCTTAAAAAGTGGAAAAGTACCATACCAACAACAACAGCAAAATAAAGTAGCTATAGAAATAATGAAAACAAACCAAAGGCAACTACCACACTACTAACAATGAAAAAATGGTGATATAACATAAACTATGAAATTAAAAATGAGGCCAGGCAATGTATGGCAGGGAAATCCTTATATGAAGGATCTGAATGGACAAGAGTCTGAGAGGGACCACTGCACAAATCTGTGAAAGCAAACCTGGGTTGCAGTGGAGATGCCAGAGGCATGAGACATCTGCCAAGAAGTTCACACAAGGAGTCAAACCTTTAGAGGGAGAGGGAGGGTGAAAGGGATGGAGGGAGGGAGGGAAGGAGAGAGAGAGGGAGGGGGGGAAAGAGAGAGAAAGAGGGAAGGAGAGAGAGAGAGAGAGAGAGAGAGAGAGAGAGAGAGAGAGAGAGAGAGAGAGCGCAAGCTGCAGGCAGTAAGTTAGAGGGGCAGAACCATCTATGCCCTTTGACATCAGACAGGAGCTACAGGATTTATGTAGTGTTTCCCTGTTGGCTTTTAGTCATGCTTTGGACCAGTATTTCCTCACTATGTCCCCATTCCTGCCATTGGAATGGTAATATTTATAATGTGTCCTTACATATTTGAAGTATATAATTCGCCGTTTTGATTTTGCAGGGGACAACTGTTAAGAGAACACCTGAGTCCCAGAAGGGACTCTGGACTTGAGGCTTTTCACAATAGAAGACTAACAGTGAACGTTAGAGAGGATGTGGAGAAAGAGAAATCCTTCTTCATTCTTGGTGGGGATGTGAATTAATATAGCTATGATGGAAATCAGTGTGGGGATTCCTAAAAACTTAAAGTTCAAATTTCCACATGGCCCAGATATTTTACATCAGGGCATATACCCAGACACCTTCATACCCTGTCACAGAGATATCCACATGTTTATTGCTGCATCTAAAAAGAAAATAAGATTCAGACCTAAAGAAAAATGAAATCACAAAATTTGCAAGAAAATAGATGGGCTTAGAATATATAATGTTAAGCTAAGGTCGTGAGGTCACCCAATCCCAGAAAGAAAGCCCTGCAGTGTATGTGTGTGTGTGTGTGTGTGTGTGTGTGTGTGTGTGTGGTGTGTACATGTGTGTCTTAGTGTTTCTCTTCCTGTGAAGAGACACCATAACCACAGCAACTCGTAGAAAGGAAAACATTTAATTGGGGCTAGCTGATAGTTCAGAGGTTGAGTCCACTATGGTCATGGCGGGAAGCATGGCCGTGTGCAGGCAGACAAGGGGGAGAAAGAGCAAATGCCACACTGGGTTTAGCTTGAGTATCTGAGACCTCAAAGTCTGGCCCCCGTGACACACTTCCTCCAACAACCCCATACCTATCCCAACAAGGCCTTCTGATAGTGCCACTATCTATGAGCCTGTGGAGGCCATTTTTTTCAAACCACCACAATGTGCATGTGTGAGCATATGTGTGTGTGTGCATGAAAAAAAATGGGGGTATGAGGGTACAGTACAATATTTATAAAAGAGAGGAAGGATGAAATTCATGTAATAGAAACATGAATAATTAAAGAGGATATAAAATAATTTCTTTTTAATTATAATTCTGTTATTGATATTTTCTTTTTTGATTTGGTGTGGCATGTGTGTGTGTGTAAGTGTATAAAATATAATTGATAGCAAAAGTGCCAAATCCAGTGCGGCACTCTACAGCTTCAGCATCAGAATGGCTGTTAAACCATGCAGACATTCATTGAGATTCACAGACTTTGGGTCTGGCTAATCTTGCTGCATAATATGGTTTTATTTGCAAGTCCTTTATAGAAAAGTTTTAATTATTAAAAAATAGTGCTAAGATGCTAAACACTAGGAGACCTTTGAAGTAAATCTAAATGCACATTGCATTATGACATGGCCATGAGTCTATGTGGTGGTTTGAATGAGAAACAGTCATGCGTTTGAACACTTGGTCCCACTGCATAATGCTGCTTGGGAAGGTTTAAAAGACACTGTTTAGGTGGAGAAGCAGGCCACTGAGAGTAGTGTTTGAGAGTATACACACTTGCCTTACTTTTTGCCTTCTCTGCTCCATGTTTTCAGCAAAATACATTCTCTCTCAGCTTTCTATTCCTGCTGCCATACTTGCTGCTTGCTGCCATGCTGCCCCACCACAGTGGACTCTCTCTCTCTCTCTCTCTCTCTCTCTCTCTCTCTCTCTCCAGATTACAAGTATTTTTAAAAATGATCCTTGAATTTCTTGGATATGAAATTGTTTTTGAAAACAACAATATGATGAGTTAAAAATGAATGAATCAGAAACATACAAATTAAATTTTCCTGAAATTTGCATGAATTTGGAAGGCATGCAGAAAAGGACACTCGGCAAGATGCATTTGGGATTTAACTGAACAACACTGGAGACATCATCTGAAGGGCTTTGGTAGGCACAACCATATCACATAACTTCACTCTTATAAGCTGCACTACAATATAAAGAGCGGAATTAGAAGTTACCAATTAAAATTTAATGAAGACATCCTTAGATTAGAATCCTGCTTTTGTAGCAACTACCAAGCTTCACAGATAAGAACCAGTGTTCCAAAGGACTTTAGCTAAATGTACTTAAAGAACATATTGCCCACCAATGCTCAGTTCCCACAGATGGGCCAGGAGACAGGGGAAATTTATTTCCTGATCATTTTTCTCCATCAACCTAAATAAAATTAAGATAAACAAATAAACCCATAATTAAAATAACTAAAACATTAAAAAAAACCACCACACTGCGCTGCTTATCTGTATGCTTATATTGGGTTTTGATTTGTTCACAGTGGGCTATTATCTCTCTGAAACCATAATTTCAAATAAACTCTTCTGTTAAACACACACAGACACACACACACACAAACACACACACAACTTCCTCAAACCAAAACCAACCCACAAAAACTTGAAGGTTCTCTAATATTGGAATCTCTAGGTCTGGAGAGGGCAGTGAGTTATAGCTGTTATCTGTTGTAGTTTCTCTCTGTTCCTACTGTATGGCTTGTTGCTATGTGCAGGGTGAGAGCTAGGTGGGTCAAGAATATGTTGTTAGCATCAGGGCTACGTTCATTTTAGAAGTTTCCCTTCTTTGTATAATATGAACCTCTTCTGGATGCTATTGATCACTCTGGATGATCTCTAGCTTGTGTACATCCAAGCTGAGAGATGTCAGCATTCAAAGCTGAGAGCGTTCTATGTGTGTGAGAAAGGAGAAAAAGGACAGAACACTGAATTCTGTACATGAGTGGGAGGACTGAGCACTCTGCTTGTCAGTCTAGGTGATTTCAATCTGTATCAATCAATAACTACTTTACTGAGGAGAAGGAGGAGGAGAAAGACTTTGGACACTGAGTGTGTTATGCTGGATCTGCAGGTCCGAGCTCCCATCCTGCCTGGCAGCAAACCACGTGTTGCTTTGGGAATTGAGCATTGTGGCAGCCATGGGCTTGGAGATCTAAGTCTCTACAATAACCCACTAGTTCTGGAGCTCCCTCCCACCTCCTAGAGACAGACCCACAGGTTGCCAAATCTTTACAGCCTGAGCTCCCTGTTACTCAAATTCCATATTTGATTGTCCCTCTCTTCGTAACTGTCTCTTGTGGCTAACTCTCACTCACATACTGGCACAGTATGTCCTTAGGATTCTTGGCAGGGCTCAATCTTAAACAATAGGCTCCTTCTCAAGGTAGTACCTGGCTATAAATTCTAAGCTATGAGAAGTGATATAGTAGATTTCTCTACTGCTGTGTAGGTGGACTGACTATTGCACCCTACTGAACTTAAAGTCTGCAGACACTCCGGGTTGCCTATGTCTTGTGTAACTGAACACAGTGGATTATTCTCTTGGTATGTGCAAAGTCAATAAACACTACCAGATGATGAAAGAATGGAGAAAAGTTCATCATCTGCAGTAGATAATGGAATCACCCCCAAAGCACGTGTTCCCTGACAAAATAAACACAGGAATTTTACTCAGAGAACCCATACCCAAGAAAGTACATGGGGTGGGCACATTCCCAAGCATGCTTGTTTTATATCTAGCATTCTTAGGTTAAGATCACAGCGCAGGAAGAAAGGATGATGGACATAGTCCTGGGTCTTGGTGTGTATGATTAAAAGGTTAGGATGCTGAATAGGATCACTTTTGAACATGTTTACTTTGTATTATAAAGATGGCAGACAAATATTTTGGGGAACCCTTGGCTTGCTCCACAAAGATGGCTGTCAGGAACACTTCTGGTCTTGTTCAGTTTCTTTTCCCTAAAGAGTTTTAGCTGAAATTAGAGGAATTAAAGAAAAGGTGTGTTAATATAGGAGTTTTGCTCTCAGGGTACACGCCTCATTTAACTTCTAACATTAGAGCTGTTAATCCCTTTTCCCCAGGACAGTGGCCCTGTTCTGGTTCACCTTGTGGTTCTGGCTTCCAGTTGCTGACCCTGAGGGAGTTACAGACTGTCTCTCAAGTTTCTCCTCACTGGGATGTTTCTTTGCATTTTATCTCTGTCTCATTGTCTTTTTCCTGACTCCTAATGGCCTTTTCTTCCTTTCCTTGGATTATGAACTCTCTTTATCTACCCTGACTTCTCATTCAGGGAGTTACATGCAGAAGCTTCCCATCAGCCATCTCACCCCAGATGAAAATACTGCTGATATTGAGAGTTTTAGTGAAACTATAAATAATGATGATATCCTATCCTGTCATTACAAGTCTTAAATTTCATATGTGTATATAGTGTATCTTAATTATATACAATCTACACCACCTCTCCCTTTCCCAGACCTCCCCATGCCTCTCTTTCACTTTCTTTTTTTATTCATATTTTATTTACATTTCAAATGTTTCCACCTTCCAGATCTCCCATTTGGAACCTCCCCATTCCCTCCACCCTCCCACTGCCACTATGGGGGTATTCTCCCACCCACCCACTCTTGTCTTCCCTCCTAGGCATTCTCCTATACTGGGGCATCTAATACCCTCAGGCCCAAGGGCCTCTCCTCCCCCTGATGGATAACAAGACCCTCCTCTGCCGCAAATGTAGCCAGCACCATGGGTCCCTCCATGTGTATTCTTTGGTTGGTGGATCAGTCTCCAGGAGTATCGGGGGGTCAGGCCAGTTGCTACTGTTGTTGCCTCCCTGGGGATACAAACTCCCTCAGCTCCTTCAGTCCTTTCTCCAAGTCCTCCATCTGGGGCCTCACACTCAGCCCTACTGTTGCTGCGAAGTGACTCTTGGGTATTTCAAACTTTTGGGCTAATAACCTCTTAACAGAGAGTACATACCATGTTCCTTCTTTTGTGACTGAGTTACCTCGCTCAGGATGATATTTTCAAGATCCATCCATTTGTCTGCAAATTTCATGAAGTCATTGTTTTTAATAGCTGAGTAGTATTCCATTGTGTAAATGTATCACATTTTCTGTATCCATTCCTCTGTGGAGGGATATCTGGGTTGTTTCCAGCTTCTGGCTATTATAAATATGGCTGCTATGAACATAGTGGAACATGTGTCTTTATTACATGTTGGAGCATCTTCTGGGTATATGCCCAGGAGTGGAATAGGTGGGTCCTCAGGTAGTATTATGTTCATTTTTCTGAGGGTCCGCCAAACTGATTTCCAGAGAGGTTGGTATCAACTTGCATTCTCACCAGCAATGGAGGAGTGTTCCTCTTTCTCTACATTCTCTCCAGCATCTGCTGTCACCTGAGTTTTTGATCTTAGCCATTCTGACTGGTGTGAGGTGAAATCTCAAGGTTGTTTTGATTTGCATTTCCCTGATGACTAAGGATGCTGAACATTTCTTTAGGTGCTTCTCAGCCATTCGAGTGAGAATGCTTCAAGTTTCTCTCCATTTAGTTTGATGTTGGCCACTGGTTTGCTGTATATTGCTTTTACTATGTTTAAGTATGTTCCTTGAATTGCTGATCTTTCCCAGACTTTTATAATGAAGGGATGTTGAACTTTGTCAAATGCTTTTTCAGCATCTAATGAAATGACCATGTGTTTTTTTTCTTTGAGTTTGTTTATGTAGTGGATTACATTGATGGATTTCCGGGTATTGAACCATCCCTGCATTCCTGGCATGAAGCCTACTTGATCATGGTGAATGATCATTTTGATGTGTTCCTGGATTCGGTTTGCAAGAATTTTATTGAGTATTTTTGCATTGATATTCATAAGGGAAATTGGTCTGAACTTTTCTTTTATTGTTGGGTCTTTGTGGGGCTTTGGTATCAGTGTAACTGTGGCCTCATAGAATGAATTGGGTAGTGTTCCTTCTGTTTCTATTTTGTGGAATATACTGAAGAGTATTGGTATTAGGTCTTCTTTGAAGGTCTGATAGAATTCTGCACTGAACCCATCTGGTCCTGGGCCTTTTTTGGTTGAGAGACTGTTAATGACTGCTTCTATTTCTTTGGGGGTTAAGGGACTGTTTTGATGGTTTATCTGATCCTGATTTAACTTTGGTAATTGGTATCTGTCTAGAAACTTGTCTATTTCATCCAGATTTTCCAATTTTGTTGCATATAAGCTTTTGTAGTAGGATCTGATGATTTTTTAAATTTCCTCAGAGTCTGTTGTTATATCTCCATTTTCATTTCTAATTTTGTTAATTTGGATATTGTCTCTGTGCCCTCTGGTTAGTCTGGCTAAGGGTTTATCTATCTTCATGATTTTCTCAAAGAACCAGCTCTTGGTTTTGTTGATTCTTTGTATAGTTCTTTTAGTGTCTACTTGGTTGATTTCAGCCCTTAATTTGATTATTTCCTGCCTTCTACTCCTCTTGGGTGTATTAGCTTCTTTTTGTTCTAGAACTTTCAGGTGTGCTGTTAAGCTGTTAGTGTATGCTCTCTCCAGTTTCTTTTTGGAGGCATTCAGAGCTATGAGTTTTCCTCTTAACACTGCTTTCATTGTGTCCCATAGGTTTGGGTAACTTGTACTTTCATTTTCATTAAATTCTAGGAAGTCTTTAATTTCCTTCTTTATTTCTTCCTTGACCAAGTTATCATTGAGCAGATCATTGTTCAGCTTTCATGGGTATGTGGGCTTTCTGTTGTTGTTGTTGCCATTGAAGACCAACCTTAATCTTTAGTGATCTGATAGGAGGCATGGGATTATTTCAATCTTCTTCTATTTGTTGAGGTTTGTTTTGTGACCAATTATATGATCAATTTTGGAGAAGGTATCATGAGGTGCTGAGAAGAAGGTATATTCTTTTGATGCAGGATGAAATGTTCTATAGATATCTGTTAAACCCATTTGGTTCATAGCATCTGTTAGTTTCATCGTGTCTCTGTTTAGTTTATGTTTCCAAGATCTGTCCATTGTTGATGGAGGGGTGTTGAAGTCTCCCACTATTATGGTGTGAGGTGCAATGTGTGCTTTGAGCTTTAGTAGAGTTTCTTTTATGAAAATGGGAGCTCTTGCATTAGGGGCATAGATGTTCAGAATTGAGAGTTCTTCTTGGTAGATTTTTCCTTTGATGAGTATGAAGTGTCCTTCCTTATCCTTTTTGATGACTTTTGGTTGAAAGTCAATTTTATCCGATATTAGAATGGCTACTCCTGCCTGTTTCTTGGAGCCATTTACCTGGAAAATTGTTTTCCAGCCCTTTACTCTGAGGTAGTGCTTGTCTTTAACACAGAGGTGTGTTTCCTGGATGCAGCAAAATGCTGGGTCCTGTTTATGGATCCAGTCTGTCAGTTTATCTCTTTTTATTGGGGAGTTGAGACCATTGATGTTAAGCAATATTAAAGAATAGTGATTGTTGTTTCCTGTTATTTTTGATGTTGTTTATATATTTGTGTGGCTATCTTCTTTTGAGTTTGTTGAAAGATTACTTTTGTGCTTTTTCTTGAGTGTAGTTTCCCTCCTTGAGTTGGCGTTTTCCCTGTATTATTCTTTGTAGGGCTGGGTTTGTGGAGACATACTGTGCAAATTTGGATTTGTCATAGAATATTTTGGTTTCCCCATCGATGGTTATTGAGAGTTTTGCTGGGTATAGCAGCCTGGTCTGGCATTTGTGTTCGTTTAGAGTCTGTATGAGATCTGCTCAGGATCTTCTAGCTTTCATAGTCTCTGGTGAGAAGTCTGGTGTAATTCTGATAGGTCTGCCTTTATATGTTACTTGCCCTTTTTCCCTTACTGCTTTTAATATTCTTTCCTTGTTTTGTGTATTTGGTGTTTTGACTATAATGTGCCGGGAGGAATTTCTTTTTTTCTTAAATTATTTTGAGTTCTGTAGGCTTCTTGTATGTTTATGGGCATCTCTTTCTTTAGGTTAGAGAAGTTTTCTTCTATAATTTTGTTGAAGATATTTACTGGTCCTTTAAGTTGGGAGTCTTTACTCTCTTTTATACCGATTATCCTCAGGTTCTGTCTTCTCATTGCATCCTGGATATCTTGGATGTTTTGTGTTAGGAGCTTTTTGATTTTGTGTTTTCTTTGACTATTGTGTCCATGTTTTCTATGGTATCTTCCGTACCTGAGAGTCTCTCTTCCATCTCTTGTATTCTGTTGGTGATGCTTGCATCTATGACTCCTGATTTCTTTCCTAGGTTTTCTAACTCCAGGGTTGTCTTCCTTTGTGATTTCTTTATTGTTTCTATTTCTGTTTTTAATTCCTGAATGGTTTTGTTCATTTGTTTGATTGTGTTTTCCTATAATTCTTTAAGGGATTTTTGTGTGTCCTCTTTAAGGGTTTCCAGTTATTTACCTGTGTTCCCTTTTATTTCTTTAAGGGAGTTATTTATTCCCTTCTTAAAATCTTCTATCATCCTCTTGATAAGTGATTTTAAGTCTGAGTCTTCCTTTTCTGGTGTGTTGGGGTATCCAGGGCTGGCTGTGGTGGGAGAGCTGTGTTCTGATGAAGCCAAGTAGTCTTGGTTTCTGTTCCTTGTGTTCTTGCCCTTGCCTTTCGCCATCTGGTTATCTCTGGTGTTAGCTGGTCTTTCTCTCTCTGATTGTGGCTTGTCCTTCCTTCAAGCCCAGGTGTCAATATTCCTGGGAGACCAGCTCTCTCTCCCAGCTGTTCTTCAGACCCCGTGTCTGGCCACAGGGGTCTCTGGCCACAGGTGGAAGCAGGCAGGCTCTTACCTCCTGGCTTTTCCTCAGTCCCTGTGCCTGGAACCCTCCTTTGGATGGCTCCTCCACACAAGTGGGCCGCTCACTTTCTCCCTGTGCTGTTTGTCTATGGAGGCCTGGTGACCCAGGCAGAGGTCTCCTGCCACAGGTTGAAACCTGCAGGCTTTTCCTCAGTCCCCTCTCTTTCACTTTCATATCCTCCTCTTCCTCCTCCTCCTCTTTTTTTTTTTTTTTTTTTTTTTTTTTTAGAATTAGTGATACCCACATGCACATGGGTGTGGGGCCATTGAATGGAACACAAGCAACATATCAGAAGCCACATCCCTGAAGAAAATTGACTTCCAGCAGCCAAAGAATGTCAATAGCTCCTCACCCAAGGATGGACCTCATAAGCACCTATGCCATCTATTTTGGACTAATGACTGCTTGCTCATGTGATGGGTATCAAAGCTGTTGTGAGTTCATAATGGCTGTACTGTGTCCAGAAAATGGCATTTTTTCTTGTCACAGACTGTAAGTTCCTTGTTTTGGTGCTCTGCCTTCTGGGGAGAAATACAAAAGGTCTCCACTTTCTTCCTCCCCAGGGAACTCTTTCTGTGAGGATAAGGAGTGGATTGGGAGCATGCATGGAATTATGCCTTTCTTTTTAAGATTGTTTTTCTCTGTGCTTGTGACAGATGGCCATGTGGTAGGAGGAGAATACTGCTGGCTTTAATCTCCCCCCATCTGAGCACAGGATTTTCTCTTGTCTCTTTCACCACTGGGTTTTGTCACAGCCAGAAAGTCCTCTGATTAAGTTTTGGGGAAAAAAAAGGAGAACAAATAGAGTGGCAAGGCTTGCTTAGACCTTTGTGCCTCTGGATAAAATGGAGGGTCTTAGCACTACTTTTAAACACATGGGCCCTTGGCAGTTGCTTTCCTGTGTGGAAGCACAATTGACTATTTGAAAAATATTTTATGGCAAGTTATTTATTTACTATTATTTTTTGAGCAATATTTCTTATATGCATTTATTATTTTTTATTTAATACTTTATTTACATTTCAAATGCTTCTCCTTTCCAGGTCTCCCCTTTGGAAACCCCCTATCCTATCCCCCCATCCCCCTTCCTCAATGAGGGTATTCCCCCAGCCACCCACTCACCTCTTCCTTCCCTGGCATTCTCCTATACTGGGGCTTCTAATGCTCTCAGGTCCAAGGGCCTCTACTCTGACTGATGGTCAACAAGGCCCTACTTAGCCACATAACAATGGCCAGTACTATGGGCCCCTCCATATGCATTCTTTGGTTGGTAGTCCAGTCTCTGGGAGCACCGGGGGGCCTGACCAGTTGACACTATTGCTCCCTCCCCATGGGGCTGCCAACTCCCTCAGTTCCTTCAGTCCCTTCTCCAACTCCTCAATCTGGGACTCCATGCTCAGTCCAACAGTTGCTGTGAATTGAATCATGGGTGTTCTGAACTTTTAGGCTAATATCCACTTATCAGTGGATAATATCACTTATCAGTGAGTACATACCATGTTTGTTCTTTTGTGACTGAGTTACCTCACTCAGGATGATATTTTCAAGTTCCATCCATTTGTCTGCGAATTTCATGAAGTCATTGTTTTTAATAGCTGAGTAGTATTCCATTGTGTAAATGGAACACATTTTCTGTATTCAGTCCTCTGTTGAGGGACATCTGGGTTGTTTCCAGCTTCTGGCTATTATAAACAAGGCTGCTATGAACATAGTGGAGTATGTGTCCTTATTACATGTTGGAGCATCTTCTGGGTATATGCCCAGGAGTGGTATAGCTGGGGCCTCAGGTAGTATTATGTTCATTTTACTGAGGGTCCCCCAAACTGATTTCCAGAGAGGTTGTATCAGCTTGCACTCCCACCAGCAATGGAGGAGTGTTCCTCTTTCTCTACTTTCTCTCCAGCATCTGCTGTCACCTGAGTTGTTGATCTTAGCCATTCTGATTGGTGTGAGGTGAAATCTCAGGCTTCTTTTGATTTGCATTTCTCTGATGACTAAGGATGTTGAACATTTCTTTAGGTGCTTCTCGGCCATTCGAGTTTCCTCAGTTGAGAATTCTCTGTTTAGCTCACTTCCCCATTTTTTGATAGGGTTATTTGGATCTCTGGAGTCTAGCTTCTTGAGTTCTTTGTATACATTGGATATTAGCCCTCTATCAGATATAGGATTGGTAAAGATCTTTTCCCAATCTGAAGGTTGCCTTTTTGTCCTATTTACAGAGTCCTTTGCCTTACAGAAGCTTTGTAATTTTATGAGGCCCTATCTGTCTCATTCTTGATCTTAGAGCACAAGCCGTTGGTGTTCTGTTCAGGAACTTTCCCCCTGTGCCCATGTGTTCGAGACTTTTCCCCACTTTCTCTTCTATTAGATTCAGTGTATCTGGTTTTATGTGGATGTCCTTGATCCACTTGGACTTGAGCTTTGTACAGGGAGATTGGAATGGATCAATTTGCCTTCTTCTACCTGTTGACTGCCAGTTGAGCCAGCACCATTTGTTGAAAATGCTGTCTTTTTTCTACTGGATGGCTTTAACTCCTTTGTCAAAGATCAAGGGACCATAGGTATGTGGGTTCATTTCTGAGTCTTCAATTTTATTCCATTTATCTACCTGCCTTTCACTGTACCAATACCATGCAGTTTTTATCACTACTGCTCTGTAATATAGCTTGAAGTCAGGGAAGCTGATTCCCGCAGAAGTCCTTTTATTGTTGAGAATAGTTTTTGCTATCCTGGGTTTTTTGTTATCCAAATGAATTTGAGAATTTCTCTTTCTAAGTTTATGAAGAATTGAGTTGGAATTTTGATGGGGATTGTATTGAATTTGTAGATTGCTTTCGGCAAGATGGCCATTTTTACTATATTAATCCTGCCACTCCATGAGCATGGAAAATTTTTCCATCTTCTGAGGTCTTCTTCGATTTCTTTCTTCAGAGACTTAAAGTTCTTGTCATACAGATCTTTTACTTGTTTAGTTAGAGTCACACCAAGATACTTTATATTGTCTGTAACTATTGTGAAGGGTGTTATTTCCTTAATTTCTTTCTCAGACTCTTCATCCTTCGAGTATAGGAAGACTACTGATTTGTTTGTGTTAATTTTATATCTGGCCACTTTGCTGAAGTTGTTTATCAGTTGTAGCAGTTCTCTGGTGGAGTTTTTTGGGTCACTTAAGTATACCATCATATCATCTGCAAATAGTGATATTTTGATTTCTTCCTTTCCAATTTGTATGCCTTTGACCTCCTTTTGTTGTCTAATTGCTCTAGCTAGAACTTCAAGTACTATGTTGAATAGATAGGGAGAGAGTGGACAGCCTTGCCTAGTTCCTGATTTTAGTGGGAATGCTTCAAGTTTCTCTCCATTTAGTTTGATGTTGGCTATAGTTTGCTGTATATTGCTTTTACTATGTTTAGGTATGGTCCTTGAATTCCTGATCTTTCCAAGACTTTTATCATGAAGGGATGTTGAACTTTGTCAAATGCTCTCTCAGCATCTAATGAAATGACCATGTGGTTTTTTTCTTTGAGTTTGCTTATGTAGTGGATTACATTCATGGATTTCTAGGTATTGAACCATCCCTGCATCCCTGGGATGAAGCCTACTTGATCATGATGAATGATTGTTTTGATGTGTTCTTGGATTAGGTTTGCAAGAATTTTATTGAGTATTTTTGCATAGATATTTATAAGGGAAATTGGTCTGAAGTTTTCTTTCTTTGTTGGGTCTTTGTGAGGTTTTGCTATCAGTGTAAGTGTGGCCTCATAGAATGAATTAGGTAGTGTTCCTTCTGCTTTCATTTTGTGGAATAGATTGAAGAGTATTGGCATTAGGTCTTCTTTGAAGGTCCAAAAGAATTCTGCATTAAACCCATCTGGTCCTGTACTTTTTTGGTTTGGATACTTTTAATGACTGCTTCTATTTCTTTAGGGGTTATGGGACTGCTTAGATGGTTTATCTGATCCTGACTTAACTTTGGTATTTGATATCTGTCTAGAAACTTGTCCATTTCATCCAGATGTTCCAATTTTGTTGAGTATAGGCTTTTGTATTAGGATCTGATGGTTTTTTTTAATTTCCTCAGAATCTGTTTTTATATCTCCCTTTTCATTTCTAATTTTCTTAATTTGTTAATTTGTCTCTGTGTCCTCTGGTTAGTCTGGCTAAGGGTTTATCTATCTTGTAGATTTTCTCAAAGAACCAGCTCCTGGTTTTGTTCATTCTTTGTATAATTCTTTTAGTTTCTACTTGGTTGATTTCAGCCCTTAATTTGATTATTTCCTGCCTTCTACTACTCCTCTTGGGTGTATTAGCTTCTTTTTGTTCTAGAACTTTCAGGTGTGCTGTTAAGCTGTTAGTGTATGCTCTTTCCAGTTTCGTTTTGGAGGCATTCAGAGCTATGAGTTTTCCTCTTAACACTGCTTTCATTGTGTCCCATAGGTTTGGGTAACTTGTACTTTCATTTTCATTAAATTCTAAGAAGTCTTTAATTTCTCTCTTTATTTCTTCCTTGACCAAGTTATCATTGAGTAGAGTGTTGTTCAGCTTCCATGTATATGTGGGCTTTCTGTTGTTGTTTTTGCCATTTTAGACTAGCCTTAATCCTTCTTGATCTGATAGGAGGCATGGGATTGTTTCAGTGTTCTTATATCTGTTGCGATTTGTTTTGTGACCAATTATATGGTCAATTTTTGGAGAAGGTATCATGAGGTATTGAGAAGAAGGTATATTCTTTTGATGTAGGATGAAATGTTCTATAAATATCTGTTAAATCCACTTGGTCTATAATTTCTGTTAGTTTCACTGTGTCTCTGGTTTGTGTTTCCAAGATCTGTGCATTGATGATAGTGGGATATTTAAGTCTCCCTCTATTATTGTGTGAAGTACAATATGTGCTTTGAGGTTTAGTAAAGTTTCTTTTATGAATGTGGGTGCCCTTGAATTTGGAGCATAGATGTTCAGAATTGCGAGTTCTTCTTGCTAGACATTTCCTTTGATGAGTATGAAGTGTCCTTCCTTATCTTTTTTGATGACTTTTGGTTGAAAGTTGATTTTATCCAATATTAGAATGGCTACTCCAATCTGTTTCTCGGGATCATTTGCCTGGAAAATTGTTTTCCAGCCCTTTACTCTGAGGTAGTGTTTCTCTTTAACCCTGAGGTGTGTTTCCTGTATGCAGCAAAATGCTGGGTTCTGTTTATGTATCCAGTTTGTTAGTCTACGTCTTTTTATTGGGGAATTGAGTCCATTGATGTTAAGAGATGTTACAGAATAGTGATTGTTGCTTCCTGTTATTTTCGATTTTTTTTTTTTTTATGTTTTTGTGGCTATCTTCTTTTGGGTTTGTTGAAAGATTACTTTCTTGTTTTTTCTTGGGTGTAGTTTCCTTCCTTGTGTTGGCGTTTTCTAACTATTATCCTTTGTAGAGCTGGGTTTGTGGAAAGATATTGTGTAAATTTGGCTTTGTCATGGAATATCTTGGTTTCATCATGTATGGTAATTGAGAGTTTTGCTGGATATAGCAATCTGTGCTGGCAGTTGTGTTCTCTTAGGGTCTGTAGGAGATCTATCCAGGATCTTCTAGCTTTCATAGTCTCTGGTGAGAAGTCTGGTGTAATTCTCATAGGTCAGCCTTTATATGTTACTTTATATGTTATAGCCTTTTTCCCTTACTGATTTTAATATTCTTTCCTTGTTTTGTGGATTTGGTGTTTTGACTATAATGTGATGGGAGAAATTTCTTTTCTGGTCCAATCTATTTAGAGTTCTGTAGGCTTCTTGAATGT
This sequence comes from Rhynchomys soricoides, assembly GCA_019843965.1. Lineage (NCBI taxonomy): Eukaryota > Metazoa > Chordata > Mammalia > Rodentia > Muridae > Rhynchomys > Rhynchomys soricoides. The sequence continues at coordinate 179,840 of JADRCH010000291.1, read as the reverse complement.
TTATGTTCATCTTTTTCTTTAGGTTAGGGAAGTTTTCTTCTATAATTTTGTTGAAGATATTTACTGTTCCTTTAAGTTGGGAATCTTCAATGTCTTCTATACCTATTATCCTTAGGTTTGGTCTTCTCATTGTGGATGTTTTGGGTTAAGAGCTTTTTGCATTTTGCATTTTCTTTGATTGTGTCAATATTTTCTATGGTATCTTCTGCACCCGAGATTCTCTCTCCTATCTCTTGTAATCTGTTGGTGATACTTGCATCTATGACTCCTGATTTCTTTCTTAGGGTTTCTATCTTCAGGGTTGTCTCCCTTTGTTATTTCTTTATTGTTTCTATTTGCATTTTTAGATCCTGGATGGTTTTGTTCATTTCCTTTGCCTGTTTGATTGTGTTTTCCCATATTTCCTCTTTAAGGGCTCTTGTACTTCTTCGAGGGAGTTATTTATTTCCTTCTTAAAGTCTTCTATCATCATCATGAGAAGTGATTTTAAATCTGAGTCTTCCTTTTCTGGTGTGTTAGCATATCCAGGGCTTGCTGTGGTGGGAGAACTGGGTTCTTATGATGCCAAGTTGCTTTGGTTTCTGTTCCTTATATTCTTGCCCTTGCCTTTTGCCATTGGTTATCTCTGGTGTTAGCTGGTCTTGCTCTCTCTGACTGTGCCTTTTCCCTCCTGCAGGCCTTTTTATCAGTACTCCTTGGAGACTAGCTCTCTCTGAGAGGAATTTGGGTTTGGAGAGCTGTTGTACAGGGTCAGCTCTGGGGTGTAGCCAGAAAAGAGAAGGATCCTGTCCCCAGCTGTCCCTTGGTTTTTGTGTCCTGATGGCTCTTCGAGAGTCCCTCTTGATTGAGGAATTTGAACAGAAGTGGTGGTCTTCCTGTGCTCAAAGGTGTGTTGGCACTCCTGGGAGACCAGCTCTCTCCTGGCACTGAGCATAGAGCCCATTGTCATGCGATCATCTCCCTGGCCTCAGAAGGCAACCAGAAGGATACTCCTTAGTCCCTGTGTCCTGAGGGTTCTGGGTGGGTCTCTCTGAGAAGAGGTGATGGCTTTACCCCTGATCACAAGCTTGTCTGCACTCCTGGGAGGATAGCTCTTTCCCTGTGCTATTTGAGCATGGAGCCACTTGGCACAGACCATAGGTGTAAACAGGAGGGCTCCTGTCTCAGGCTGTTCCTCTGTCCCAGTGTTCTGCAAATTCCAGGTGGGTCCTTCTGAGCAGTGGTGCCCTTTTACCTCCACTCACAGCCTTTTCTACACTCCCTGGATGCTAGCCTTCTCCCTTTGCTATTTGGTTATGGAGCTCTGTGGCACAGACTGGGGTCCCCAGCCACAGAAGTAGATCGGAAGGCTGCTGTCCCAGGCTGCTTGTAGGTCCCTGTGTCCTGGAGGTTCCAGACAGGTCCCTCTGAGCAGAGGTACTGGCCTCACCCCCTGATCACAGGCTTGTCCACACTCCTGGGAGGGTAGCTCTTTCCCTGCACTATTTGTGTGGCACAGACCACAGGCATAAATTGGAAGGCTCTTATTATTTTGTTTTAGTTTTTCAAGGCAGGATTCCTCTGTGTTGCCCTGGCTGTTGTGGAATTCACTATGTAGACCAGGCTGGCCTTGAACTCAGAGATCCATCTTCCCGAGTGCTGGGATTAAAGGTGTGTACAACTACCTCACTAACAAATTGTTTTTTATTATTTACTATTAATTAATTAGGTGTGTGTGTGTGGGTGTGTGTGTGTGTGGTGACTGATGGATGTGTGTCACATGCATGAAGGAGCCTGTAGAGGTCAGAAAAGGATAGCAGATTCCGTAGATTTTGAGTTACAGACAGTTACATACTGCCACATGGGTTTGGGAACCCAACCTGGGTCTTCTCTAAGAGCATTAAGTGCTCTTGACTGCTGAGCCATCTCTCCTGTCTCAGAATTAGCTGAGAATTAATTTTAACAAGTTGTTTTCTAAGGGACTTGAATGTCTGCCAACGCAGAGGCTCACAGAGGTTCCATATGAATGGAAATCAAGCAGATTTCAGTTCACACTGTGCTCAGCTGGAACAAAACATCATAAAGGCTTTCTCCTTCCCATTTCCTCCATGTTATTGTCATCTTCCCATTGGTTACAGCTTGTTCAACATCCAGAATTTTGCTGTCCATGTCCCGGTAAGAATTTGTGCTTCCCTACAACTTGGCCCTATGCTCCCTTGAGTTTGTGTGAGCCTCTCAGGTCACACAAACATCTCAGAGTGTTAGACTCCTTGGTGTAGGGTTAATGCAAGAAGCACATAGCTAGGGAAAATCTAAGTTCCCTTTAGAACTTAGTAGATAGAGCCATTTCAGTGAAATAGGAACTGATAGCAGCCAGTCACAGGGGCTCTCAGCAAATGACAAATCTGACTTATAAAGGAATCACTCTGGCACTTTGTGGAAATAAACTCTAGGCAAGTAATAAAGAATATTGGTCCACTGAGGAACAGCCAGGAGGTAAGAGCCTGCCAGTTTCCACCTGTGGCGGGACACCTCTGCCTGGGCCAACAGGCCTCCATAACCAAACTGCTCCGGGAGAAAGCGAGCCGCCCACTTGTGTGGAAAAGCCAGCAACAGGAGGGCTCCAGACACAGGGAGAATGACGGAGAGAGACAGAGATGGAGAGAGGTACAGAGAAGGAGAGAGGCAGAGATGGAGAGAAGGCAGAGAGAGGGGGGTGTCTCCTCAGCCTCAACCAGTAGGGGCTGGAAAGGTAGGAGATGGAGAGGCAATAACTTACCGGGGGTGTGGCTGCAGCTGAGCCATCAAGGCACCATCCTATTAGTTTGGAAGAATAGGAGGGTCAATATGAAGAGAGAGAGAGAGAGAGAGAGAGAGAGAGAGAGAGAGAGAAAGAATTGGGAGGAGACGCTGAAGTCCAGACAGAAAACTGAGGCCAGCATATAGAGACAGTCCTGGAATAGAATTAAAGGCCTATGGGTGCTTGTGG
>JADRCH010000291.1:132169-176862 GCA_019843965.1 Rhynchomys soricoides | reverse complement strand
GAGGATCCCCACCTGGTACGTTTTCCTGGAACTTCTCCATCAGCATCTGACTCCTATGTCAGAACCATATTGACTTTGCCACCAAGACAGTGATTCCCAAGAGTGTGATCTATCCCTCTCCATGTTGCCCTGACCAGTAGAATCCCCACTGCTGGATCAGAAATTCTTTTTTTTTTTTTTTGAATTTGGTGCAGAATTGTGTAAATTGTTACAAAAATAAGGTTATTTTTGATACATTGGCATGGGTTATTTTATACTGATATAAATTTAATGTTATTTTCATACCCACAATGTGTATATGTTCTTTTTCTTTTATTTTTTTTCCTACTTTATTTATATTTCAAATGTTTCCCCCTTTCCAGATCTCCCCTTTGGAGCCTCCCTATTCCCTCCCCCCTCTCCTGCCTCTATGGGGGTATTCCTCCACCCACCCACCTACTCTCCTCTTCTCCCCTTGGCATTCTCCTATACTTGGGGATCTAATACCCTCAGGTCCAAGGGCCTCTCCTCCCCCTGATGGCTAACAAGACCCTCCTCTGCTGCATATGTGGCCAGCACCATGGGTCCCTCCATGTGTATTCTTTGGTTGGTGGACCAGTCTCCAGGAGTATGGGGGGGGGTCAGGTCAGTTGCCACTGTTGCTGCCTCCCTGGGGCTGCAAACTCCCTCAGCTCCTTCAGTCCTTTCTCCAAGTCCTCCATCTGGGACCTCACATTCGGTCCTACTGTTGCTGTGAAGTGACTGTTGGGTATTTCAAACTTTTGGGCTAATAACCACTTACCAGTGAGTACATACCATGTTCATTCTTCAGATTTGGCCAGTCATGTGAGCCTCAGAAACCTTGCTCTTCACAATACTAAGAAGATAGGGTAGCTTAGCCATGCCATGTACCAGCTTGCCTCACACTGTGTTTGACAGTTCTTCCGAAGGCTTGGTAAATGCAGCTGCTCAGAAGGGCAAATAGGCCTTGCTACTGGGAGATCCCAAGCAGATCCTTCTACCCAAGCCTTCTTGTTAATCCCCTGACCCCTCCCTCGGACAACCCTGAAAGAGAAAGGACCTCATCAATCCTTCACATAGCTGATTACTGCCTGAACATTGCAACTCATGACCCCTGGGAATGTTGCCTACACACATAACCCATGTAATTTCAATAAGTTCCCTGGGATGTTGCCTCTGCTTCTAACATCTCAGTTGACTTTGATCTTGCTTCCTTTGTTTCTTGTTTTTCCAAATTAGTTATGGGTCAGAACCCTAAATGCCATAGACAGAACTCTCTGAGTCCCTCTGCTTGGGATATAATGTCATTTTTCTGCTTCCCTGAGTGGGTTTCACCCCACATGTACTACGTTTAGACAGGACGTTTCTCCCAGTTCCTTGGCTTTTCAAGTAGCTAGATTAGTTCAGTTATGTTCTGAGAAGGGATAGGAAAGGGCAGGTTGGGTGTCAGTACTTGGCCTAAAGATTGAGGCAGGAAAGTGAGTTGAGAATGGACAGGATATTGGCAGTTATTTCAGCATCATGTGATTAAGTTCATGGTAGCCATGCACAGAGGACAGCCAAGGCATCATACCTTCATTATGACCTAGACCTGTGAGTAAAAAAAGGAGCTGAACCACACAAGAGCAAGTGTCAGTATTCAAGCAATAAGACCAGAGTGGGTGGATGGGTGGGTGGGTGGGGGAGCACCCTCATAGAGGCAGGGGAAATGCAATAGGGGATTTCCAAAGGGGAAAACATTTGAAATGTGTATAAAGTAAACATCCAAAAATAAAAATAAAAAATAAAACTAATGAATAAATGCAAAAAACAAAAAATGATCAGGACAGATAGTGACCTGACATTGACCCAAGAAATGGAGAAGTTGAATAAGAGAGAGAAAACAATGTTTACTTTGTACAGGGTGACCTGGGCCCTATGCTACAGAACAACTAAAACTAGACTGGAGAGTTAAATAGCCCACATCATGGCAGAGGATATGCTCACCATGGAAAATGAGGATATATAGAAAGGTCCTATGCTCAATAATAAAACTGTAGAACCTATGTAACGTCCGGCATAAAGCTTTAACAGAAACTTTGTCATAGAAAGTGTGGATGTGACCAGTGGATATACAAGAACATATGGCGTACTGTATTTAGGCATCAGGAAATGAGAACGAAAAGTGCAGAAGATGACCCTTGGAGCAACTGTCATAATGTATTTAGGGAAAATAAAAAAGTTAGAGAAAATGTGGCTATGCTGGAGATCTTTTGTGTTACAGGTAAAGCTAAATTGGTACTGCCACTTGGAATCCAAGACAGTAAGTAGTTCCTCTAAAATCTATAGTACATTTGGCAGTTTGTTGACTTCCATGTAATTACCGAAAAGAACTAAATTAAAGACTTGAGAATTAATATTTGTCGCAGCATTATTTCCAAAGGACATAAGGTAAAATTTAAAGAAAATACCTATCAACAGGTAAACTGATGCCAACAATTGGCATATATGTAATATATATATACACATAGTACAATAATATATACTAATTATATATTATATATACTGATGCACACCAACTATATATGATGATAAATGCCTAAAGAGATATTAGAGAGAGCTAGCTGCTTTACTTGTATAAATTTTAAAACTTGGTAAGAAATCATTTCAGCCTAAGTAGTCTGTCACCTTTCTGTTCTTACATGAAGTAGTTACTAAGATTGCTGTCTGCTGTAGCAGGAAACAGCAAGAGCTGTGCCCAGCTGCCCACGAAGAATCGGCTGTGTAAACCTACAAGAAAATGTGCTTTTGCTTTGTGTTTCATTTCTGTTTTAAGGAAGCAGAGGTTGGAACTAATGATCCGGGATTCACAGAATTTAAGTAAATTTTAAAACTTCTAAAAATATTATTAATAATGATAGAAGCCTGGATGATGTAACATTAGTCAATGAAAGACTGGGTTCAGGCTCACTGGCTGGGAGAAGGCTAAAGCATGAGAGGGGAGAAGGTAAAAGAATGATTAGAGCGGAGAAAGCAAAAGAATGGTAAGTAAGAAGGAAGGAGAATAAGGAAGAGGGATGAGAATCTTAAGGGAACAGAGAGAGTACCTGAACTGACAGATGGCACCTACTACTGACTCTGAGTCATTATTGAATCAGTTCCCATTCCTGCTTTCTCAGGACTCTCCTCATGCTGAGCCTGACCTGGTCACTTGTTCATTCTCCCTCATCCCTGTCATCTTCCCTCTCTTTCCTCACTCTCATTTTCCCACTCCTACCTTCTTCTCCCTGCTTAAGCCTTACAACCCGTAGTATTCTCCCTGGTTACTTTTTTTTTTTCTTTTATTAATTAATTTATTTAGAAATTTTTTCAGGTATAAAACAAGGACATTAGTTCCTGCTATTTTTTTGATGTTTGTATTTCCCTAAAATGCATTTGTTGAGACTAGGCCAGTGTTAGAATGAGCATTGGTACTGTGGAAAGCAGTGGGATTACAGAAGTGGAGCTCTCTGGAATCAGACTGTAAAAGTGACCTCGTCAGCCCCTTTCCCCACCTAGGAACTGATTTACAGAAGCTTTGTGTGGACCAGAGAGTGTTTCCTCGCCAGATACTGAATCTGCTGGGACCCTGAGTTTGGAGGTACCAACATTTGGAACTGTCAGAAATAAGGAATAAATATCCGTTGTTTGTGAGGCACGCTGCTCCTGGTATTTTATAATAGCTTCCTGAATGGGTGATCAGCCACCTAGAAGTGGGCATTTTATATGGTGGTTTTCCTGAGAAGATTTGGTCTTTTCAGAATTTTCCTAATTAGAAGCAGGAAAAAATTAATATGAAAATAAAAAAAAAAGAAAATCGAAAATGCATTACTAGAATTATGAACATGCACAAAGCCAGTCTATGGTAAACCTGAGAAAGTCTAAAACTGTACTGAACAATCTGGAAAGTGTGATTCACTGCTGTAAATTTCTCAATTTTTTTAAACTCATTAATGCATGATATAATTCCCATACACTTATGATCTGTATATGTATGAATATAATTGCCATTACACATGTGCATGCACATACATGCACACATACACACACACAAAAAAAGAAAAAGATCATGAACAACAAATAACACACTAGTGCAGGACAACTGTGTCAGAAATTTAAAATGTTTAACAACTATGAGCACTGTGCAAGTATACAAGAGCACAAGGATGAAACAGAAAAACAAGAAGAGATTAAATATGAGCTGAAAACACTCAAGAAAGGAAGCAAAACAAAAGCCACCACCAAAATAATGTAAAGACCAGGAAGCAAAGGAAGAAACAAACACGGGAATACCTAGAGTGAGATGTGGAGAAAGACTCAAAAAAGTTAGGTAGAAACAAAATTTTACTGTCCTAGAGATTATAATTGGCATGGGAGATTATTAAAATCTCACCAGAACAATTGTAACTAGAAATCTGAAAGGAAAAGTTATAGGAAAATTAAAATTGAGAGATTGAACATAAAAACGATCAGACCACACATAGCGACACACTCTGATCCACCTCTGCAGTGACCAGTACAGAAGACTCCCTGGTTACTTTTATTTTACCTATCTTCAGTTATCTCTGCATCCCGAACGAATCCCCCAATTCTCCCTTCTGAAAAATACTCTGCATTAAGCAAGTGAGACCTAAAGAGGTGCTGCTACAATCTACATATGAAAGTCCGGCAACATTTGTTCCTCTGGGCCTTGTTTACCCTTCAGTACATCCATTTTTAAGTTCTACACATTTCTCTGCAAATTTCATTTTTCTTCACAACTGAATAAGATTTCATTATGTGTGTACCACATCTTATTACCCATTCATCAACCACAGAGCAGGGGGAGAGATTGGGGGCACAGATTGTAAATAGCTCCATATTCCTTCTGTTCTTGGTTTTGCCAGAATTCAGGATTCAGAGAAGAAAGAAAAAGAGGGGGTTGTAAAATGATTAACTTGTCACAGCTGCAGTAGACAGCCAAGAAGGAGGGTGGTGAAGATCACATTGAGATGGTGGGGGGCTCAGGTTAGCAGTGGAAGAGCTGGCTTCTGAAGAATTCTTCCTCAAATGTCTTTTATGTCTTCCTGTCTGAAGTCTGAAAACAATATTCTCTCTCTCTCTCTCTCTCTCTCTCTCTCTCTCTCTCTCTCTCTCTCTCTCTCTAAGTGAAGGTAAGGGCACCAGGGAATCATCCCCGCCTCTTATCTTCTTAGGTACAAACTCCATAAACTGTTTGAACCCACCTTTAGCACTGGCTAGTTGGTGAATCAGTAATCTTTCAGGACCTTGTATTTTCTGTTTTTGCTTTACTCATCCTGGCTGGACAGTTCATTTCTTCCAGGACAGTCCTAACATGCATCTTTTTTAAAATTTACCAACTTTGAGCTCAAGAAGTACTTCTGGAATTAATGACTAATTTCATGATAGATTTTTTTGGGAAATGTGCAATTAAATATTTCACCCTGTTAAAGAAGTTACCAAGGCACAAGAAAGGGTTAATTGCTAACTACTTGTACAGTGAGGCTGAGCTGGACCTTGAGTCTTCTGAGTTGACTAACCCATTCTCCAAAAGCCATGGGTCATGATAGAAAGTGGTTGACACCAGTCCCAGGGAAAATATTATATATATGAGTCCAGTGAAAACTCAGGCTCTCATTGGGTTTTCATAATGGTCTTCTCTGTTCTCCTCCTGACTTAATGTGTTGCATATCAGAGAAGGGATAGAAGGTCTGATAGCATCTATGGCAATGTTTTTATAATGTCAAGAAAAGAGTGAGGTAGGGGCTGGAGAGATGGCTCAGAGATCAAGGACACTTGCTGCTCTTTCAGAAGACTCAGGTTCCGATCCTAGCTCTAATGTTAGGGACTCATAGCTGCCTGTAAGTACAGTTCCAGGAGCTTCAATGCCCTCTTTGGGCCTCTGGAGCTCATGCACTCAGGGAGCTTATACACACATACAAATAAATTAAAAATAAAAGTTAAAGAAAATGAAAAAAAAAAAAACCAAAAACTTCAGGCTCTCAATGACTATACTCTGCTGGACACACCAACTCATTAATTTTCAACCCTGAAGTCAAGGCAACAAACAAACAGCTACACCTATTAGGAATTGGTAAAATTAGAAGTCTTGCTGGAGACTACAAATATCAGAGAGCTTTGGCTCTTTTTCCATTATTATATCCTTTTATTATCTGCTTGAGGCTGTTTATAATTATGTACCAGGAATACTAGGTTGGCCTCAGTCTCCTCTCCACACCTCATTGGTTTTTGCCATGAATTCTTTTTTTAAAAAAAAATCCCTGAGATTACAGCTTGATGGTAACCCCCTCTCTTCTATATGGAAACTATTTCTCTCTTTGTCTCTCTGTCTGTCTCTCCTCTCTCTCTGTCTCTCTCTCTGTGTCTCTCTGTCCCTGTCTCTCTCTCTCCCTCTCCTTAAAACTCAGTATAAAAATTAAAAGAATAATAAAAATATTTTACAGAAATAGGGACTGAGGATCAGTCAGGAGGTAAGAGCCTGCCGGTTTCCAACTGTGGTGGGAGACCTCTGCCTGGGCCAACAGGCCTCCATAATCAAACTGCGCCGGGATCAGCTAGCAGCCCGCATCTGTGGAAAAGCCAGCAAGAGGAGGGCTCCAGACACAGGGACTGAGGAAAAGCAGAAAGGAGACCTCTGCCTTGTTCAACAGGACTCCATCGCCAATGCTGGGAGAAAGTGAGCAGCCCACTTGTATGGAAAAGCCAGCAGGAGGAGGGCTCCAGACACAGGGACTGAGGAAAAGCAAGGAGAGAGAACTGGTCTACAAGGAGTATTGACACCTGGGCTTGCAGGAAAGACAAGCCACAGTCAGAGAGAGAAAGATCAGCTAACACCAGAGATAACCAGATGGTGAAAGGCAAGGTGAAGAACACAAGGAACAGAAACCAAGACTACTTGGCTTCATCAGAACCCAGCTCTCTCACCACAACCAGCCCTGGATACCCCAACACAGCAGAAAAGGAAGACCCAGAATTAAAATCACATATCAAGAGGATGATAGAAGATTTTAAGGAGGAAATAAATAACTCCCTTAAAGAAATACAAGAGAACACAGGTAAACAACTGGAAGCCCTTAAAGAGGACACACAAAAATCCCTTAAAGAATTACAGGAAAAAAAAATCAAATGGGCAGAATTACAGGAAAACACAATCAAACAAATGAACAAAACCATTCAGGAACTAGAAACAGAAATAGAAACAGTAAAGAAATCACAAAGGGGGACTATCCTGGAGTTAGAGAACATAGGAAAGAAATCAGGAGTCATAGATGCAAGAATCACCAACAGAATACAAGATATGGAAGAGAGACTCTCAGGTGCGGAAGATACCATAGAAAACATGGACACAACAGTCAAAGAATACACAAAATCCAAAAGGCTCCTAACCCAAAATGTCCAAGATATCCAGGATACAATGAGAAGACAGAACCTGAGGATAATAGGTATAGAAGAGAGTGAAGATTCCCAACTTAAAGGACCAGAAAATATCTTCAACAAAATTATAGAAGAAAACTTCCCTAACCTAAAGAAAGAGATGAACATAAATATACAAGAAGCCTACAGAACTCCAAATAGACTGGACCAGAAAAGAAATTCCTCCCAGCACATTATAGTCAAAACACCAAATACACAAAACAAGGAAAGAATATTAAAAGCAGTAAGGGGAAAAGGTCAAGTAACATATAAAGGCAGACCTATCAGAATTACACCAGACTTCTCACCAGAGACTATGAAAGCTAGAAGATCCTGGGCAGATCTCATACAGACTCTAAATGAACACAAATGCCAGACCAGGCTGCTATACCCAGCAAAACTCTCAATAATCATAGATGGGGAAACCAAAATATTCCTTGACAAATCCAAATTTGCACAGTATGTCTCCACAAACCCAGCCCTACAAAGAATAATACATGGAAAACGCCAACTCAAGGAGGGAAACTACACTCAAGAAAAAGCACAAAAGTAATCTTTCAACAAACTCAAAAGAAGATAGCCACACAAACAATATAAACAACTTCAAAAATAACAGGTAATAACAAGCACTAATGTTTAATATCTCTTAACATCAATGGTCTCAACTCCCCAATAAAAAGACATAGAATGACAGACTGGATCCATAAACAGGACCCAGCATTTTGCTGCATCCAGGAAACACACCTCCGTGTTAAAGACAAACATTACCTCAGAGTAAAGAGCTGGAAAACAATTTTCCAGGCAAATGGCCCCAGGAAACAGGGTGGAGTAGCCATTCTAATATTGGATAAAATCGATTTTCAACCAAAGTCATCAAAAAAGACAAGGAAGGACACTTCATACTCATCAAATGAAAAATCTACCAAGAAGAACTCTCAATTCTGAACATCTATGCCCTGAATGCAAGAGCTCCCACTTTCATAAAAGAAACTCTACTAAAGCTCAAAGCACACATTGCACCTCACACCATAATAGTGGGAGACTTCAACACCCCTCCATCAACAATGGACAGATCTTGGAAACATAAACTAAACAGAGACACAGTGAAACTAACAGATGCTATGAACCAAATGGGTTTAACAGATATCTATAGAACATTTCATCCTGCATCAAAAGAATATACCTTCTTCTCAGCACCTCATGGTACTTTCTCCAAAATTGATCATATAATTGGTCACAAAACAAACCTCAACAGATAGAAGAAGATTGAAATAATCCCATGCCTCCTATCAGATCACTAAAGATTAAGGTTGGTCTTCAATGGCAACAACAACAGAAAGCCCACATACGCATGAAAGCTGAACAATGTTCTGCTCAATGATAACTTGGTCAAGGAAGAAATAAAGAAGGAAATTAAAGACTTCCTAGAATTTAATGAAAATGAAAGTACAAGTTACCCAAACCTATGGGACACAATGAAAGCAGTGTTAAGAGGAAAACTCATAGCTCTGAATGCCTCCAAAAAGAAACTGGAGAGAGCACACACTAACAGCTTAACAGCACACCTGAAAGTTCTGGAACAAAAAGGAACTAATACAGTCAAGAGGAGTAGAAGGCAGGAAATAATCAAATTAAGGTCTGAAATCAACCAAGTGGAAAATAAAAGAACTATACAAAGAATAAACAAAAGCAAAAGCTGGTTCTTTGAGAAAATCATCAAGATAGATAAACCCTTAGCCAGACTAACCAGAGGGCACAGAAACAGTATCCAAATTAACAAAATTAATAATGAAAAGGGAGGTATAATAAAGATTCTGAGGAAATTAAAAAAAATCATCAGATCCTACTACAAAAGCCTATACGCAACAAAATTGGAAAATCTGGAGGAAATCGACAAGTTTCTAGACAGATACAAATTACCAAATTTAAATCAGGATCAGATAAACCATCTAAACAGTCCCATAACCCCTAAAGAAATAGAAGCAGTCATTAAAAGTTTCCCAACCAAAAACTGCCCAGGACCTGATGGGTTCAGTGTAGAATTCTATCAGACCTTCAAAGAAGACTTAATACCAATACTCTTCAATTTTTTCCACAAAATACAAATGGAAGGAACACTACCCAATTCATTCTATGAGGCCACAGTTACACTGATACCAAAATCCCACCAAGACCCAACAATAAAAGAAAACTTCAGGTCAATTACCCTTATGAATATTGATGCAAAAATATTCAATAAAATTCTTGCAAACCAAATCTAAGAACACATCAAAATGATCATTCACCATGATCAAGTAGGCTTCATCCCTGGGATGCAGGGATGGTTCAATACCCGGAAATCCATCAATGTAATCCAGTACATAAAAAAACTCAAAAAAAAAAAAAAACCACATGGTCATTTCATTAGATGCTGAGAGAGCATTTGACAAAGTTCAACATCCCTTCATGATAAAAGTCTTGCAAAGATCAGGAATTCAAGAAGCATACCTAAACATAGTAAAAGCAATACACAGCAAACCAGTGGCCAACATCAAACTAAATGGAGAGAAACTCAAAGCAATCCCACTAAAATCAGGGACTAGGCAAGGCTGCCCTCTCTTTCCCTATCTATTCAATATAGTACTTGAAGTTGTAGCTAAAGCAATCAGACAACAAAAGCAGGTGAAAGGGATACAAATTGGAAAGGAAGAAATCAAAATATCACTATTTGCAGATGATATGATGGTATACTTAAGTGACCCGAAAAACTCCACCACAGAACTTCTATAGCTGATAAACACTTTCAGCAAAGTGGCCGGATACAAAATTAACTCAAGCAAATCAGTATCCCTCCTATACTTGAATGATAAACAGGCTGAGAAAGAAATTAGGGAAATAACACCCTTCACAATAGTCACAAACAATATAAAATATCTTGGTGTGACTCTAACCAAACAAGTAAAAGATCTATATGACAAGAACTTTAAGTCTCTGAAGAAAGAAATCGAAGAAGACCTCAGAAGATGGAAAGATCTCCCATGCTCATGGATCGGCAGGATTAATATAGTTAAAATGGCCATCTTGCTGAAAGCAATCTACAGATTCAATGCAATCCCCATCAAACTCCCAACTCAATTCTTTATAGACTTAGAAAGAACAATTCTCAAATTCATATGGAATAACAAAAAACCCAGGATAGCAAAAACTATTCTCAACAATAAAAGGACTTCTGGGGGAATCTGCCTCCCTGACTTCAAGTTATAGTACAGAGCAACAGTGATAAAAACTGCATGGTATTGGTACAATGACAGGCAGGTAGATCAATGCAATAGAATTTAAGACCCAGAAATGAACCCACACACTTACGGTCACTTGATCTTTGACAATGGAGCTAAAACCATCCAGTGGAAAAAAGACAGCATCTTCAACAAATGGTGCTGGTTCAACTGGCATTCTACATGTAGAAGATTGTGAATTGATTTCTTCTTATCTCCCTGTACAAAGCTCGAGTCCAAGTGGATCAAGGACCTCCACATAAAACCAGATACACTGAATCTAATAGAAGAGAAAGTGGGGAAAAGTCTCAAACACATGGGCACGGGGGAAAAGTTCTTGACTAGAACACCAAAGGCTTGTGCTCTAAGATCAAGAATAGACAGATGGGACCTCATAAAATTACAAAGCTTCTGTAAGGCATCTGTAATTAGGATAAAAGGGCAACCAACAGATTGGGAGAAGATCTTTACCAATCCTATATCTGATAGAGGGCTAATATCCAATGTATACAAAGAACTTAAGAAGTTAGACTCCAGAGATCCAAATAACCCTATCAAAAAATGGGGAAGAGAGCTAAACAGAGAATTCTCAACTGAGGAAACTCGAATGGCCAAGAAGCACCTAAAGAAATGTTCAACATCCTTAATCATCAGGGAAATGCAAATCAAAAGAACCCTGAAATTTCACCTCACACCAGTCAGAATGGCTAAGATCAAAAACACAGGTGACAGGAGATGCTGGTGAGGATTTGGAAAAAGAGGAACACTCCTCCATTGCTGGTGGGAATGCAAGCTGGTACAACCTCTCTGGAATTCAGTTTGGCGGACCCTCAGAAAAATGAACATAATACTACCTGAGGACCCAGCTATTCTACTCTTGGACATATACCCAGAAGATGCTCCAACATGTAATAAAGACACATGCTCCACTATGTTCACAGCAGCCATATTTATAATAACCAGAAGCTGGAAACAACCCAGATGTCCCTCCACAGAGGAATGGATACAGAAAATGTGATACATTTACACAATGGAATACTACTCAGCAATCAAAAACAATGACTTCATGAAATTTGCAGACAAATGGATGGATCTTGAAAATATCATCCTGAACGAGGATCACAGTCACAGAAGAATGAAGATGGTATGTTCTCACTGTTAAGTGGTTATTAACCCAAAAGGTCAAAATATCCAAGAGTCACTTCACAGCAACAGTAAGGCTGAGTGTGAGGTCCCAGATGGAGGACTTGTAGAAGGGACTGAAGGAGCTGAGGGAGCTTGCAGCCCCAGTTAGGCAGCAACAGTGGCAACTGGCCTGACCCCCCCAATACTTATGGAGACTGATCCACCAACAAAAAATTCACATGAAGGGACCCAGGGTGATGGCCACACATGCAGCAGAAGAGGGTCTTGTTATCCATCAGGGGGAGGAGAGGCCCTTGGGCCTGAGGATGTTAGTTCCCCTAGTATAGGAAAATGCCAAGTAGGGAAGACAAGAGTGGGTGGGTGGGTGGGATAATACCCCCAAATTGGCAGGGGGAAGGGGGAGCAAATGGGGAGGTTCCAAGGGGAAGATCTGGAAAGGGGGAAACATTTGAAATGTAAATAAAGTAGGAAAAAACAAAAGAACTTAGTAGATAGAGCTTGTAAAATAGTGACTCAAAACCACAGGACCCACCATGGAGGTCTGATATACCTCCTCAATGGAATCCAGGAAATGCATTGATCTTATCAAATGGTAGTAGAGATACTCAGACAACATTAAACAAATGTAATGATTCCTTTTGGATTAAAGGCATTGAGTTAGGTTAGCATGGGTCTAGCAGGAGACTTAAGTACTCATGAAGAAGAAGTGGTCTAAGATATGTAGGTCTGAAATAGCAAACTAAGGGTGAAAAATCCCATGGTCTCAACTCAAGGAGAGTAACGTCTCACCATGGGTTGTAACTGGACATACCCAAAGATATCATTCAATCTCCTTTTTATCTTCCTTCAGTTCCTATATATAAATGATCAGTAGGAAAAGGGGCCCATGAAAAACACGAGGAAAGTGGGGAAATTTGCCTATGGCCATAGGTAGAAACTGAGGTAGAGGAAAAAAAAACCTTGTTACAGAACTTACAAGAGAGATAACTAATATCTTACATTATAAAATAATTATATTATTAAAATACACTTTTGTTAAATTTCTAAACTGTTTTCTATTAGGCTAGCTTAAAATAAAAAAAAAGTAAAGATTAATTTTAGATTTAGCCTGGGTATAGAGATAGTTACATGATTTCTGGGCTTTGATCTATCTAAAATTATATATATACAAAATTATATATATAATATAAATTAATGTTGAGATGATATAATTATGCTAGTGGAAAAATAAAATTTCACTGAACAATAATTTATTTCTAATGGAAAATATATCTTGTTATAAATGATGAGATTGGATATTTTAATATCTACTTTATTGCTTATGTACATTTAAAATTATCTAGATTTTATATCTTATTAAGATAATTGCTTAGGTTTTCAGGTGTTTTTCTGGGATTTTTGACTACTTAGGACCCTATCTCAGCAATGTCAACATTCTATTAAGTTCGTTAGTCTTTTAAATGAAGACTTTATAAGAAGACATTTAAAGTGATTTTAGTTAAATCAATACCTTATGTACTCATAACTAGGAAGGTGTGTAGTAATTTGCCTGAATTTTGTGTATTATCAAAAGCTTACAGTTAAAGACATGTAATCAATACATGAACAATGGTCAACAAATGCTGCTTTACTTATTGTAACTTGTCTATTAGCATCTAAAATGACCCTTGAAATCCTTTTGGCATTTCTTCATTTTTTTTAACCCATACCACTCAGCTGAAAACCTGCCGTTTATGCAGCCCTGCTCTTTAAAACTGTGATCTATGTAATTTTCCCTTGACAAAATAAATATTTTGTTATTGTATATGTGTGATGTGCTTGTATATCAGAAGATGAGTCTGTCTGTGGTTACGTGTTCTCTTTCTTGAAATTGTGAGAAGTCTGAACTCATGATTGTCAGTGCTTTAGGCTTGTAAGTGGCAGCCAATTCTGCCCATCACACATACAACCAGAAATGGAATCTTTAAGCAATATTTTATCCAGAGAGCCAAGAATCTGAGAATGTAATGGGTTAGTACCCCACAGATCTATTTCCCATCTCATCTTAGCCAGCAAAATTTATAGAGAGGGGAAACAAAAGCAATCAATCATCCCAGGGCTTGGTCACCTCTGTGGTCAGGTGGTCAGTCTTGTCACTGGGACTCTGTGGTATTGATGTTTTTCTTATCTCCCTGGAGCAGGGGAAGGTTCACAAATACCAAGGCCATTGAATCTTGAATTCCTCTTAAGCCAGTCATTCAGATGCCATCTAGACAAAAGATTAAGGCAGAGCAAACAAACCATTAGCAGAGTGTACACATAGATTCCTTCCTACGGAATAAAGTTACAAATGCATTAGTCATTCAGATGCCATCTAGACAAAAGATTAAGGCAGAGCAAACAAACCATTAGCAGAGTGTACACATAGATTCCTTCTTACAGAATAAAGTTACAAATGCATTATGTAATTTGCTGTGCCCTTATTGTTGTGCTTCTATGGTAGCTGTTATTCTATTGAACCAAAGGCTCAAAAGTAGAAGCTGAGGACTGGAGAGTTTGCTCAGTGGTTATGAGTGTTTGCTGCTCTTCCAGAGGACCTGACTTTGGTTCCCAGCACCCACTTTGGAACACTCAAAACTGTCTGTGACTCTCGGTCCAGGGGACCTGATGCCCTTTTATGGCATCCATTAGTACCTTCACACACAGACACTCACACACACACACACACACACACACATACACACACAGAGACACACACAAGTTTTAAAAAAGTAGAAGCTGAGTTTGATGGTGGTGGTGTGTTTATGTGTGTGTGTGTGTGTGTGTGTGTGTGCATTTGCAATTGCATGTGTGCTCACACAACAAGGGTACATGTGAAGGTCAGAGGATAGTTTTATACAGTTTGTTCTTTTCTCTCACCCTTACCTGGGTTCTAGGGATAGAACTGAGGTCACTAAGCTTGCAGTCCCTTTACTTCCTATTTAGAAGACTTCTGTATTGGTTTTCTGTCTACTGATGCTAATTATTGTTGCCTCTTAAATTTGTGTTTGGTCCTCTTGTACACAAGCTTCCTAAGGTACAAAGTTTGGTAAGAAACTTTACCAAGCTGGTGTGAGTGGTGCTAACCCCTTCCTAGCCTCTGAGCTCTGACCATGACAACTCCTGGTAATATCAACGTGGGATCTCCAAAGATTTTGGCCTCCTCTCCTCTCCTCTCCTCTCCTCTCCTCTCCTCTCCTCTCCTCTCCTCTCCTCTCCTCTCCTCTCCCCTCTCCCCTCTCCTTTCCCCTCTCTCCTCTCTCCTCCCATCTCCTTGATCCTCTTCTCTCCTCTCCTTTCCTTCCCCTCCCTCACCTCTCCTCTTCCTATCCCCACCCCCATCTCCCTCCCACTTCTTGATACTTATTTCTTTGAAGTTCTGGAGGCCAGAGCTGGAAATCAAGTTATCATCAGGTTGGCTTCTGGAGGAGACAATACGCCCCAAGCATGCTCCAGGCATCTGTCTCAGCTTCTAGTGGCACCAGGCATTTCTCAGCGTGGACCATATCTTTCTGGTTTCTCCATCTGTATGGACTGACTTTTTAAAAAAATACATCGTATGAAAATGACTAACTTCTAATAGCAACAGTGTTTATGACGGAGTTATCAGAACTGACCAAATACCATAACCAAAAGAACCTCACCAGAGGCAGAGGTACAGACTGGGAATTTTAGCACAAAAGCTACATTTCATATAAATAAGGATATTTCTTAGAAAATTTTATTTTAAAAATTAGGCATGTAAAGAGAATGCTATTTCAGAAAGAGAAAAAGGATGATAAATGCTTTTAAAAAGAAAACCATACTTTATAAAAATGGAATAAAAATAAAAATCAAATTTTTTAGGACTACTTTCAACTCAAAGATAAGAAAATAGCCCACACTAAAATATATATTATATATTTTTATTATTTTAATTATATGTCTGCCACCAAAACCAATAACATGAGGGATACTCTTACGTATTACCCAGTTCAGATGCCATTTGAGATGCAGTCTTGCTCCCTTCTGGACCACAGTGTATGGGTGCTGACTTGGAGCCTGTACTATATCTAAAAAGGCTAATGGGTTTGTAAAATGGATTATTTTTTAATCTAAATGCAAACCAGTGAATTATTCCTGCAGCTGTATTTCTTTACCTTTGCTGGTCCCCAATAACCACACAGAGAAACTAAGGTTTATTTCAAGCTGCATCTCAATATCTGGGCAGTTATTGATCTAATAGTCCTCTAAGCTAAGCTGCCCACCTCCCAGCCTCATCCCCATGAAACTTTCAGTTGAATATTGTTGTAGCTCTCTCTGCTTTAGAGGTTTGTTCCCACGGTGTCTTCTTGCATCCTCTTCCAGCCATTAATCTGAATCTCCCCTCTCTTTTTCTCCTTCCTCTGGCTGGTGGAAGCTGCCCCCACCCCCTTCTCTTTTCTGTCCAGCCATCAGGTGATAAGCATTTATTGACAGGCAGAGAATAAATGGGAAGGATAGTTGATACAATCTTTGAGACAGGAGATTCTAGACATAAGCATTACAATGCTAGTCCATATTGAAACAAGATATGAGGGCAGAGAAATCAGCATTTGAATACACAAGGATAAAGTTTACACTGTGCACAAAAGCATTCTTCCCACTTGGGTTAGTTGCTCAGTAGGAGGGAATGTGAACAGCATTAAGTTCCAGACCCTTTGGTGTTTTTGTACCCCGTATCTCCTGCTGGTAAAGGGCTGAGCAGGCTCTCCAACCTCTCACATGCACATGTAAACATTTCTCCCGGAATATTAAGATATCTTGAGATACTTGTTCAGAATATCCTAAATAGCTGCCTTATGTGTAGATAAGAATGTTCAGCATGACACACTCAAAGTCTTATCCCTGCTGTGAGTTAGAATAAACCATAGCAATCAGAGGTCTAAACCTTTAGCCTTTCAAGGCTCTAAGTATTCCTTCAGTCTCTTCCTGGGTGAGAGCTTTCCTGCCAGATCCGGTATTGACCTGTGTCTTTACCAGTGGTATCTCACTTACACAGTGCTGTGCTTTGCTCTGGGGCATTTGACAAAAATAAAGAGAAGTTGGTGATTTTAAGCTTGGTGTTTGTCTTGGTATAAAAGACCCACTTCACACTGACCTGGCAGAAATGTATACTGTGATCTTCTGAGTGATACAAGAGAAGGGGAGTAGAGAGTATTGCAGTCCTTATAATGCTCTGCAGAAGATTTGTATAGAAAATGCCTTAATTTATGATGCTTGAAAGTTATAAATTTATAACATTAATTCTGAGTCCTCATTAAAAATAGGACTATATAGGAGAGTTTTGAAGTTCCAGTTCTTCATCTGTTACAGCAGAAGTTTCTTTTTAGATTTTTATTTATTATAGTTTTATTATTTAAGACTCCCCCTTCTCCCTACCCACCCAACTTTAAGTTCTTTTTCAAATAATAAAAACTGAATACAACTACAAACTCCCCAAAACCAAGAAAACAAGATGAAGCGACAACCCTCCACAAAAAAACTCAAAACACAAACTGTAATCATATAAAAGCACATACATACACACAAAACTGTGGAGTCCATAATATGTTGGTCAGCTACCCCTGAACATGAGGTCTGACCTGGAGTGATAGATGTACCCACTGTCACTCTATTGGAGAAAACTGTTTTTCCCTCTCCCAGACCGTATTATGAGTGACAGTTCAGTTGTTAACCTTTACCCCAGTGGCTAGGTATTCATTCATTCATTCATTCATTCATTCATTCACATAAAACATATAACAAAATAAAATATGATAAGATAAAACAAAAATTATCACATGGAATGTGGACAAGACAAACCAACAGAATGAAAAGAGTCACAAGAAAAGGCACAAGAATCAGAGACCCACTTGTTCACACATCCAGGAATCCCATAGAAACACTCAGCTGGAAGCCATAATATAGGCAGAGGACCTGCTGCAGACCCATACAGGTCCTGTGTATGCTGCTTCAGTCTCTGTGAGTTCATATGAACTTTGATCATGT
This sequence comes from Rhynchomys soricoides, assembly GCA_019843965.1. NCBI lineage: Eukaryota > Metazoa > Chordata > Mammalia > Rodentia > Muridae > Rhynchomys > Rhynchomys soricoides. Next base: position 158,983 of record JADRCH010000291.1, on the reverse strand, counting down.
TGATTTAGAGGGCCTAGCTTTCTTAGTGTTCTCTATCCCTCTGTCTCTTACACTTCTTGCCTCCTCTTTCACAGTTCCCTGAGTTCTGAGGGGAGGGATCTGATGCAGACATCCCATGTAAGGCTGAGTGTTCCAAGGTCTCTCACTTTCTACATAATGTCTGGCTGTGAGTCTATGTATTTGTTCCCATCTGCTGCAGGAGGAAACTTCTCTGATGATAGCTCAACAAGGCACTCATCTATGAGTATAGTAGAATATAATCAGGAGTCATTTTATTACTACATCTTTTTACCTTTTTTTTTTTTTGACCAATATTATTTGGTTTTACCCTAGGTCCTTGGGATCTCTAGTCTCAGGTTTTTGGTCATCCAAGCCGTGTCAAGTATGGGTTCCATCTTGTGAAGTGGGTCTTAGGTCAAATCAGTTGTTGGTGGGTTACTCCCATAAGTTTTGTGCCACCACAGCACGAGCATATCTTATAGGCATTACATTACTGTAGATAAAGGGTTTGTGGTTGGCTTGGTGTTTACATTTCTCCCTTGATAGAGTACAGGGTATCTTCATGTATCCATGATTCTGGAAAGTAGTGGTGAAGACTCTATGTAGGTACCAGCTCTACATCGCCATGTTGGATGAGTTGTGTAAGTGTTGTTGTCAGCAGTGGAGCCTTTTAGCTACCTTTCTAATACTGCCTAAGCCTACCTGGTTAGGAGGATACACACACACACACACACACACACACACACACACACACACGGAGAGAGAGAGAGAAGACAGAGAGATCTTATAAAATAGTTGCTTTCCCTTTAAGAATCAACATTTTTTTTTTGTTTATTTATATTTATCTTATTTTTGTGGTTTGAATGTTTGCATGTATGTGTGTGCCTGGTACCCGTGGAGGTCAGAAGAGGGTGTCAGATCTCTAAAAATGGAGTTGTATATGGTTGTGAGCCAACATGTGGGTGCTGCGATCCAAATCTGGGTCTTCTGGAATAGCAACAAGTGCTCTTAACAGCTGAGTCATCTTTTCAGACCTGAGTCTTTTTTTCCCCAGTTTTTATGTATTTTTGCAAACTAATGTAAATAGCAAATCAATCTCATTGTTAAAACAAAAAACAAACCAAACAAAACAAAAAACCGAAACCTAAAACAACAACCTATCTGCCGAAGCAATAAGCCGTGCTGATTTTATTGGAAGCTTTTGTTGTTGTTGTTCTGTTCCCCAGCATACTACTTTTATTATTTGGGAATTTCATTTAGTGTACCATGGTTACACTTGCTTCCCATTCCTTCCAGGTTCACCTTCTCACCCTTGTGCCCCTCCTTCCCAGTCCCAATCAAGTCCAAGTTGTGTTACCCATACGTACTCATTGGAGCATGGGTCAGACTCCCAGTGGCCAGCCCCCTTTAAAGATAACTGAGCTGCCTCCCCCTCACCCCCTAGCAGAAACCGTCAGCTGTAAAGAACTACACTTCAGGATCATTAAAAAATTTAAGGACTTTCTTCAATAGCTTCATGTCTGGGTTGTTTTTTTTTTTAGTTGGGGGAGGGGAGCATTGCACAGAATCCCTCAATATCTCTTTCTCAGTTATGAGTCTGCAGTCATTGCTATTTTATTTATTTATTTATTTATTTATTTATTTTTCATTTCAGCTCACTCTTTTTCATACTTTGTTTACATTTCAAATGTTTCCCGGTTTCCAGATCTCCCCTTTGGAACCTCCCTATTTCCTCTCCCTCCCCTTGCCACTATGGGGGTATTCCGCCAACCACCCATCCACCCACTCTCATCTTCCCTCCTTGGCATTATTCTATACTGGGGGATCTAACACCCTCAGGCCCTAGGGATTCTGCACCCCCTGATGGCTAACAAGACCCTCCTCTGTCACATATGTGGCCAACACCATGGGTCCCTCCAGGTGTATTCTTTGGTTGGTGATCCAGTCTCCAGGAACACTGAGGAGTCAGGCCAGTTGACACTGTTGATCCCTCCATGGGGCTGCAAACTCCCTCAGCTCCTTCAGTCCCTTCTCCAACTCCTCCATCTGGGACCTCACACTCAGCCCTACTGTTGCTGTGAAGTGACTCTTGGGTATTCCGAACTTTTGGGCTAATAACCATTTATCAGTGAGTACATACCATGTTGATTCTTTTGTGACTGAGTTACCTCGCTCAGGATGATATTTTCAAGATCCATCCATTTGTCTGCGAATTTCATGAAGTCATTGTTTTTAATAGCTGAGTAGTATTCCATTGTGTAAATGGAACACATTTTCTGTATCCATTCCTCTATTGAGGGACATCTGGGTTGTTTTCAGCTTCTGGCTATTATAAATATGGCTGCTATGAACACAGCAGAGCATGTGTCTTTATTACATGTTGGAGCATCTTCTGGGTATATGCCCAGGAATGGAATAGCTGGGTCCTCAGGTAGTATTATATTCATTTTTCTGAGGGTCCGCCAAACTGATTTCCAGAGAGGTTGTATCAGCTTGCATTCCCACCAGCAATAGAGGAGTGTTCCTCTTTCTCCACATCCTTGCCAACATCTGCTGACACCTGAGTTTTTGATCTTAGCCACTCTGACTGCTGTGAGGTGAAATCTCAGGCTTCTTTTGATTTGCATTTCCCTGATGACTAAGGATGTTGAACATTTCTTTAGGCCCTTCTTGGCCATTCGAGTTTCCTCAGTTGAGAATTCTCTGTTTAGCTCTCTTCCCCATTTTTTGATAGGGTTATTTGGATCTCTGGAGTCTAGCTTCTTGAGTTCTTTGTATACATTGGATATTAGCCCTCTATCAGATATAGGATTGGTAAAGATCTTTTCCCAATCTGAAGGTTGCCTTTTTGTCCTATTTACAGAGTCCTTTGCCTTACAGAAGCTTTGTAATAATTTTATGAGGCCCTATCTGTCTCATTCTTGATCTTAGAGCACAAGCTGTTGGTGTTCTGTTTAGGAACTTTCCCCCTGTGCCCATGTGTTCGAGACTTTTCCCCACTTTCTCTTCTATTAGATTCAGTGTATCTGGTTTTATGTGGAGGTCCTTGATCCACTTGGACTTGAGCTTTGTACAGGGAGATTGGAATGGATCAATTTGCCTTCTTCTACCTGTTGACTGCCAGTTGAGCCAGCACCATTTGTTGAAAATGCTGTCTTTTTACCACTGGATGGTTTTAGCTCCTTTGTCGAAGATCAAGTGACTGTAAGTGTATGGGTTTATTTCTGGGTCTTCAATTCTATTCCATTGATCTACTTGTCTGTCACTGTACCAATACCATGCAGTTTTTATCACTATTGCTCTGTACTGTAACTTGAAGTCAGGAAGGCCGATTCCCCCAGAAGTCTTTTTATCGTTGAGAATAGTTTTTGCTCTCCTGCGTTTTTTTTTTTTTTATTCCATATGAATTTGAGAATTTCTCTAAGTCTATGAAGAATTGAGTTGGAATTTTGATGTGGATTGGATTGAATCTGTAGATTGCTTTCGGCAGAATGGCCATTTTAACTATATTAATCCTGCCAATCCATGAGCATGGGACATCTTTCCATCTTCTGAGGTCTTTTTCGATTTCTTTCTTCAGAGACTTGAAGTTCTTGTCATACAGATCTTTCACTTGTTTGGTTAGAATCACACCAAGATACTTTATATTGTTTGTGACAATTGTGAAGGGTGTCATTTCCCTAATTTCTTTCTCAGCCTGTTTATCCTTCGAGTATAGGAAAGCTACTGATTTGTTTGAGTTAATTTTGTATCCAGCCACTTTGCTGAAGGTGTTTATCAGCTGTCTGCCTTGGCCACCAGGGCTCCATAGCCAGAAAGTGAAAGGAGAAAGCTTGCCTCCCAGGAGTGTGGAAAAACCAGTGAGAGGAGGTAAGAGGAATAACATTGTTCAGCGGGACTTGCCCGGAATCCTTAAGACACAGGGACTGAGGAACAGCCGGGAGGAAGGAGCCTTCTGGTTTCCATCTCTGGTGGGAGACCTCTGCCTGGGCCACCAAGGCTCCATAGCCAAAAAGCGCTGGAAGAAAGATATCGTTCCAGGAGTGTGGGCAAGGCTGTCTGCTCAGAGGGACCCACGTGGAATACACAGGACACAGGGACTGAGGAGTGGACTTCTGGTTTCTTTCAGTAGCCAGGGAGCAGATCCTGTGACACAGGGCTCTATACTCAAGTAGTGCCAGGAGAGAGCTGGTATACCAGGAATGCTGACACACCTTTAAGCACAGGCAAGACCACCACCACTTCTTTTCAAATTCATTGGACCAAGAGGGATCCTTGCAGAGTCATTAGGACACAGGAAACAAGGCTCAGCTGGGGATTAGATCCTTCTGATTTCTGTCTGCACCCGAGAGCTGACCCTGCACCACAGCTCTCCAAACCCAAATTCCTCTCACAGACAACTGGTCTTCAAGGAGTATTGACACCTAGGTTTGCAGGAAAGACAAGCCACAGTCAGAGAGAGTAAGACCAGGTAACACCAGAGATAACCAGATGGTGAAAGGCAAGGGAAAGAACACAAGGAACAGAAACCAAGGCTACTTGGCATCATCAGAACCCAGCTCTCCCACCACAGCAAGCCCTGGATAACCCAACACACCAGAAAAGGAAGACTCAGACTTAAAATCACATCTCATGATGATGATACAAGATTTTAAGAAGGAAATAAATAGCTCCCTTAAAGAAATACAAGAGAACACAGGTAAACAACTAGAAGCCCTTAAAGAGGAAACACAAAAATCCCTTAAAGAATTACAGGAAAACACAATCAAACAGGTGAAGGAAATGAACAAAACCATCCAGGAACTAAAAATAGAAATAGAAACAATAAAGAAATCACAAAGGGAGACAACCCTGGAGTTAAAAATCCTAGGAAAGAAATCAGGAGTCATAGATGCCAGCATCATCAACCGAATACAAGAGATGGAAGAGAGAATCTCAGGTGGGGAAGATACCATGAAAACATGGACACAACAGTCATTGCTATTACTGCAAAAAAAGCTTCCCTGCTTCTAGCAGCTGGCAGCAGCTCATGGCCCGCCATATGATTTCCAGAGGCAGCAGGGATTATGGAGGTCTTTTGATAAAACTTAACCCAGAAAATGAACCATTTTTCATCTCTGATATCTTGTTGCTCAGACTCAGGATGCTAGTGTGATTGGGTAGGGTGTCTGGGGGCAGGACCTGTGCAAGCATCCCTAAAGGCAGCAGCGGCAGGTAGACAGTTCCACGCACAGGCTGGACCTATGAGCCAAGTGGCCACTGAATCTTTTAGATCCTTTTCTCGCTACCAATGTAGCCTGCTCTATTCTGCCATCTTTTTTTCTTATTCGAGCCTGTATTTGAAATCAATGGTGTTACAGAAATTATGAATACAGGTGGAATCTAAAGTAGTCACGATACAATGGGCAAAAATTCTCAATACTAAAATTTAGGCTCATGGCAATTTTACGAAAAGTAGCAATCATGGAAAAGCATAGATTAGATTTGCAACCTAAGAATCTGCGTCTGTAAAAATAGTTTTCTTAATTTTTTTTTTTTTTTAATATTCCCAAAACTCTTGTAACATAATCCAGGTTTGATGATGCACATCTGTAATCCCAGTTCTGGGGAGGCAGAGACAGAATAATCCCTGGATTTGCTGAATAGGTAGTCTAGCAAAACAAGTGAGCTCCAGGTTCAGGAAAGACTTTGTCTCAAAAGAGAAAAAAAAGGATGGAAAGCAATGGCGGAATACGATGAACATTAACCTTTGCTGTCTACACACCAGTGTGTGTGTGTGTGTGTGTGTGTGTGTGTGTGTGTGTGTCACTGGAGCAGATTAGAAGAAGTTTTATATCCTCTGGAGTTTGAACTCAGGAGAGAATCTGTAGAATAATGGACTTGGCCTAGATGAGCTGCGTCACCTTCCTGAGATCTTTTGCCCTCACCAGCCCCTCCAGCTACCCTCTCCCTGCACACCTTCATGGCCAAGGTATTCATCCAAAGCTGGCAGAGACTGTCCCTGTGCAAGTACAGCCCGAGTGGAAGGGAAGAAGCTTGGTAGAACACAAAGTCCAGAAAATTCCAGATGTCAGGATAGGGCGGGGCTCTACACCCTGATCTCACATACCTGTACACTAGTGATCACGTCTCACATAGTGTACCAGCTTTCCAGTGTGAACAGGGGGTTTCCTTGTCACATGTTCCTTGTAAGAATCCAGTGAAGAGGGCTGGGTGGCCAGGGGGTGATGGGTCAGAAAGCAGGGACCTAGAAAGGCTGTCTGGTATTTCAGAGCTCCCAGAGTGTTTCAGCGTACACTTACAGGCAGAGAACAATGCTCCAGCATGTCTTTTAAAATGAATATTATTTGCACCCCTGTTGCCTTCATAAGGAATCTATATTCAGGGCTGGAAAGAAGGCTCAGTGGTTAAGAGCATTTGTTGCTCTTGCAGAGAGAACCCAGGTTAGATTTCCAGCACCTACAGGTGGTTCACAACGATCTGTATCTCCAGTTTGAGAGGATCTGATGTCCTCTTCTGGCCTCAGTGGTACCAAGCACACATGTAGTACACATGCATACATGCAGCCAAAACACTTACACAAATGAAAATAAATCTTAAAAAACCCAGAACAAAAACAAACAAACAAACAAACAAACAACCTATACTCATGACTTTCGAAGTTTACCTGATGTCATAGAGAGCTTTGAGTATCAATTGAATGTTCAGGGAGCTGTGGATATGTGGGGTCATATTGTGAGTGGCTGTTGGCCCTGAATTCTCCACTTCTTCATCACAGTACAGCTTTTGAGGTTGTTTCATGAACATGGACGTGACCCCGCTGAGTACTTTTCTGCTCTGTGCAAAGGAAGGAAAAGGTACACTTGGTCTCCAGAATGTAACAGATTAGAAGCATTTGAAAAGAGAAAGTGCACACATTCAAGAAGAGTGTCAATTAGGGTTTGAATTGGTGTTTTTTGGAGAGAAAGGCACTGGAGAGAGGCTTCCTGAAGGAGAAGAGCTCCTGGATAACGGCAGCACCCTTCCCTCTGCTACCTTCCTTTCCCTGCATTTATAGCCTTGGTATTTCTCTGACAAGTGACAATTCCAGATTTGCAAATGTCCCAAGGGCCTCTCCTCCCCCTGATGGCTAACAAGACTCTCCTCTGTCGCATATGTGGCTAGCACCATGGGTCCCTCCATGTGTATTCTTTGGTTGGTGGACCAGTCTCCAGGAGTATGGGGGTGTGTGTGTCAGGTCAGTTGCCACTGTTGCTACCTCCCTGGGGATGCAAACTCCCTCAGCTCCTTCAGTCCCTTCTCCAAGTCCTCCATCTGGGACCTCACATTTGGTCCTACTGTTGCTGCGAAGTGACTCTTGGGTATTTCAAACTTTTGGGCTAATAACCTCTTAACAGTGAGTACATACCATGTTCATTCTTTTGTGACTGCGTTACCTCGCTCAGGATGATATTTTCAAAATCCATCCATTTGTCTATGAATTTCATGAAATCATTGTTTTTAATAGCTGAGTAGTATTCCATTGTGTAAATGTACCACATTTTCTGTATCCATTCCTCTGTGGAGGGACATCTGGGTTGTTTCCAGCTTCTGGCTATTATAAATATGGCTGCTATGAACATAGTGGAACATGTGTCTTTATTATATGTTGGAGCATCTTCTGGGTATATGCCCAAGAGTGGAATAGCTGGGTCCTCAGGTAGTATTATGTTCATTTTTCGGAGGGTCCGCCAAAGTGATTTCCAGAGAGGTTGTATCAGCTTGCATTCCCACCAGCAATGGAGGAGTGTTCCTCTTTCTCCACATCCTCACCAACATCTGCTATCACCTGAGTTTTTGATCTTAGCCATTCTGACTGGTGTGAGGTGAAATCTCAGGGTTCTTTTGATTTGCATTTCCCTGATGACTAAGGATGCTGAACATTTCTTGAGGTGCTTCTTGGTCATTCGAGTTTCCTCAGTTGAGAATACTCTGTTTAGTTCTCTTCCCCATTTTTTGATAGGGTTATTTGGATCTCTGGAGTCTAGCTACTTGAGTTCTTTGTATACTTTGTGTATTAGCCCTCTATCAGATGTAGGATTGGTAAAGATCTTTTCCCAATCTGTAGGTTGCCGTTTTGCACTATTCACACAACTCTATTTTAGAGGGAGAAACAGCAGGCATTTCCTAGCAAGCCGGGTCCTTCAACAGAAAACCCTTGGCTTTTCATAGCAGCCACTGCCTTTCTGGGAAACTGGATATTTCTCTACTCATCACTGGACCTGAGTGGCTCCATATTCCAAAGGGATTTGATGTTTAATCCTCATCACCTTGAAAGTATATACTCTATTCTTATCCACTTTGTACTATGCTTTTGTGTGTAGTTCATCTTCCTCCAATCTTTCTGGGGCTGTAAGAGTCCCTAAGGCCATCTCACAAAAAGGGGACATAGAGCATTATAAAACAGGCAAAAGTACCATTTCTGTCATAAATCCACATCAAGGGGACAGTGGAAGCTGTCTAATGAGAAAGCACAGATGATTTTGTCTGGAAAACAGATATAAAGAATGAGGACCTATGACCTCTTGGGTAGTTTAAATGAGATAGTGTGTATAAAGTCCTTTGAATATACAGGATACTTCTAAGATAGAAAGACATTTATTATGCTAATGATTGCACCAAGAACTGCCCCCTGTTCTCTGCTCCAAGAAACTAAGATGGGATGTTCATAGTTTCTATTAGGTCTGTTTTCCCTGAAGCTATGTTTTGATGGAAGTCAGTCATACTCTATCCTCTGTTGTCTTTGAACTTTGAGCAGCTATCTCCACCCTATGGCACTTGGCCCAGTTTGAGCTGTTACCGACTGCTGGGTGTGGCAAGTGGTTGGGAACTGGCATGGTGCCTACATCGAGAGTATAAGGCTACTCAGGGGCAGCTGGAGGCAGTTGGAGCCTGGGTCCTGTAAGCTGAGCCATGGCGCTCAGCTTCCTCTCCCCAAGCCTTTCTCGCCTCGGCCTGTGGGCTTCTGTAGTGATCCTGATGGTAATCGTCCTCAAGCTCTTCAGCCTGCTGTTTCGGAGGCAGAAGCTGGCCAGGGCTCTGGACAGCTTCCCAGGGCCCCCCACCCACTGGTTTTTTGGTCATGCCCTTGAGGTATATGGTGATACGGGGTTGGGGGTTTGGAACTAATGCCCTCGAGGCTGGGATGGGAGGCCATCAATTTGGTTAAGAGGGTGAGGTCTGGAGCTATGACTTCTAGTCAGCTTTCCTACCCCTGCCTTTCAAGCTGGTTTCAGAAGCAATGCGACACTTCAGAGTTGTAGCTTAAGAAGGCCTGAGATGATGCCGGGCAGTGGTGGGGCACACCTTTAATCCCAGCACTCAGGAGGCAGAGGCAGAGGCAGAGGCAAGCGGATTTCTGAGTTCGAGGCCAGCCTGGTCTACAGAGTGAGTTCCAGGACAGCCAGGGCTACACAGAGAAACTCTGTCTTGAAAAACCAAAAAAAAAAAAAAAAAAAAAGGCCTGAGATGCTTTCTCATTATTCTGAGACACAGAAATCCAGTCTGTGTGGAGGCTTGTTGACGGATCATACCCGGGAGAAACTAAATCCTCAGAGTGTGACCCAACAACTAGGCAATCATGAAGTGTCCTACTCTACACAGTGTAAAGATTTCTGGTGCCAAGGAGGACACTCAAAATAAAGACAGAGGAAAGTACTGTCTTCTGAGGCATCTCAGCATGTCTGAGAGGTTGGTACCTCCAAAGCTGGAAGGTACCTTTTCTCTCTACTTTTGTGGCTGAGGAACTATGGCATTTCCCCAGGTTCAGATCCTGGTTGGTTCTCCTGTTAAGGCAGCACAGTAGGGGTTCCCCTTAGCATCCAGTTTCAGGAACTCATCTTGGGGATCCAGACCTTCTGAACACAAGGTAAGGGTTTGGAGTCAAGCCCGAGAAACAGATCCTCCACCCATTTCTCCAAGCATCTGGAGGCTAACCTCTTAAATTGGAACTAGGAGCCTAAGACTAAGTCTTCTGGAGTGTTTTGAGCTGCAGGCAGGTTTGGGAGCCCAGGCATGGATGTCAGGGATGAAGTCTCAATAGGGAGTGTAATTCTTTCTACCTCTTTATTCCTCCATCTGGGGAATTGACACTGGAAATGAACTTGGTCTCTAATCTTATTCTTGCCCTTTACAGATAACTTGTTGGGAATAGCCTATGAACTTACCTGTACCACTGAACACCGGGGGCGGGAGGAGAATGGCTTGGGTGAGAGAAACAGGCACTAGAGCCTTCCCAGTTCCCAGGAGGATGGAGGTGCTTCCCCAGGGGTCCACTTCTGTTCCATTTTTTTAATTTTAGCATTTTCCATCTTTTCTACAGACTTTTGGAGAACGGTGACCTGGTGTGATTTATTCCTGTGCTCTCAGGGCACAACACAAAACTTGGGACAGACCAGGCATTGCTGAGTAAATAAACACAAAAGGCTAGATTGTAGGCAGAGAGGTCCACAGAGGATAGAGAGTGGTGGAGATGGGAGGTGAGGGATCAGGATGATGTGGGAGTGATCAGGATTCCACTCTCTGCCGAGTGTGGAAGGGTGAGGTCACATTCTAAAAGATCATGAGAGGCACTTGGGGGGACTTTAAATCCCTTTCCTCTGTGCCCCCTTCATGCTTACCTGTCTTCTTCAGGGTTGGGGAAGTTGGGGGAAGCCCTCAGTCAGTGGACTTTGATAGCATATGGTCCATTTTCTCACAACTCCATGCCAGAGCTGGCTGCTCTCTTCTTCCCAGGCACACCACCCAATCATGGAAATTTACAGAGAGCCTGGAACAGAGCCTAGCTTCAGCCTCTTCATGTCAATATAACTATCTAAAGGACATTGGTTTGACACCAGGAGGCCATGCCAAGATTAGAGTGGAGGCTGATCTTGAGCGCTATAAAAGTTTCCTGGGTAACCATCACAGGCACAGTGTCACTGCATTCCTCCAGGGCTTGGCATCTCTGCTGTGGTTGGATTCTCACCTCAATCTGAGAATGTGAAGGGCAGGATATGGATTGTTCCCCTAGTGTGAGAAAAGATGGGGAAGTTGAGATTCGAAGGGGTAAGGTGTCCATTTAAGGACACAGATTGGTTCAGGATGCAAGTCAAAGCTCGACCAGGGACTCCTGCATAATCCAGAACACAGTGAATCAAAAAACCAAACAGACAAACAAACAGACACCCAGTCAGATAATCCAACAGACAAAAGAGGAACTGAAAATTGATCCTAGCACACAGTGAGGATGGCATGGGAAAGAAAGAAGGAGAGTGGGAGAAGGGCCAGCGGTGGGGACGGGCCCACCAGCATGAGTTCCTCTTTTCTTGGTTTCCAGTTACAATCTGCAGGTGTTGGGGTCATCTACTTCTTATCCTATTCAGATCTCAGAATGTGTTCCTTTGAGTCAGGGCATGTCCTGTATGTCTAGGGGCCTCTGAGGAGCACAAGGAATACTTTGAAAATGGACTAACATAATTAAACCATGTGTATGCATGTGTGTGTGTGTGTGTGTGTGTGTGTGTGTGCGTGTGTGTGTGTGTAGAGAGCATCAGTTTCCAATCCAGTCTCTGGCTCCTCCTATTGAGAGCTCCGGCTTATTCTACTCAGCCAACATTGACTGTGGCCCTTTGCTGTGCCCTGTTTGATAAGTCATTCTGTGCTTTGTTGTTGATAACATGGGAGTTGTCATCTTCAGACTGCTCTAAGTTAGATGAGTATTAGTAAAATAAACTATAAGGATGGAGAAAACATCTGGGCAGATGTGTGTCAGATGTGAAATCGCTGTGGTGGGATGCTTGGTGGAAGATACTCTGACACTCTTGCTTCTTTTTTTCCCCTTCTTTTCCAAATCCATCCTTCCCACCAAGCAAAGATGTCTTGCTGCGTGAAAGTGGATGCAGAAGGACAGGGACCAGGGTGGAAGGCAAACAGGAGGGGAAGTCAGGATTGCTCTGGAGATGGTGCTTCTTGTTTTGGTTTGCTCTTCCTGGAAGGTGCTCCTGCTCTTTGGCTCTATTTAAAAATTTTTTTTATGTTTTTAATTGGAATGGAATTCTTACACTAACCCATTCCTTTATTCAGAGAATCCCAGGTACCCTCCCCAATTCCCTCCTGTGTTTTCCCTCAAATTGAGAGCTTCTTTTAAAAAATTATTGTTACATATCTGTATGTACATGTGTTTTCAAATATATATATATATATTCATATCCCTAGGTCTGTTTTTATTATTGTTTATATGGTTTCAAGACTGATCACTCTGTATTGGAAAACCAATAAGGAGTTCATTCATGGGAGGGGCTCATTCTCAGTCTCTCAAGAGTCATTAGTTTTCTATATAGTTCTTTGTCTAGGGGCTGGATCCTGTGACAATTTCTCCCTTCCACATTAACATGACCATTTATATTGCTATTGTTCTGGTCTTGATTATGTACGCATTTCTAGGATAGATTGTTTCACAGCAGACCTCCTGTCTCTTATTTAAAATCTTGACCGTGGCTTGGACTTGTGCGTACTAGGCCCTCATCGTCTTACATGTGGTAGGAAGAGTACCTAAAGGGTCAGGATGACAGACACTAGACACACAAGGACACCAAGGAATTGCGCCCAGAAGGAGAGCTACTAAGGTGATCTCCACAAGCCCTCCACAGAGGGCACTGCAGGGACTCACAGGAAGGCTTGCTGGAAGGTGGCATTCAGCTCAGGGACTGAGGGATCTTGTTAAGAATCTGGACAGTCCGAAAATAACTGATCGAAAATGAGTTAAGATACTGGAGATACCTGAGTTCCTGTGTTGGAACCTAGCATGTTGAGGAAGAGGAGTCCCTGTCTTCTACCCCCTTTGTCTTGTAAGCAGATGAATGTGTGCGTGTGTATGTGTGTGTGTGTGTATGTGTGTGTGTGTGTATGTGTGTGTGTAGACCAGATATTGGTTGTCTCCTATGGCTCTCCACCTTACTTATTCATTTTTTAAGAAGATTAAAAAACTCACTTCATTTTATTTTATGTATATGGGTATTTTTTTCTGCATATGCACCTGTGTATCACATGTGTGTCTGGTGCTCATAGAGGCCAGAAGAGAGTCAAGGACCCTGGAACCATAGTTGCAGATGGTTGTGAGCCACCATGTGGGTGCTGGGAACTGAACCTAGTTCCTCTGGGAGAGCAGGCAGTACTTTTAACTGCTGATCCATCTCTACAGCCTCTTAGAAAAGATTTTTAAGAATTAAAAATTACATAAGTGTGTGTGTATATGTGTGTTGTGTTTGTACATATACATACACATGCATATGTATGTGTGTGTATGTGTTCGTGAGCATATGTGTCTAGTGTGGGGATGTGTACATGTGAATGCAAGTGCTGTCAAAGTCCAGAAGGGGGTGTCAAATTCCCAGGAGTTAGATTACAGGAAGTTATAGGTGGACCCCAGTGGGTTCTGGGAGCTGGGTTTTTCGAAAGAGTGGTATAGCTCTTAACTGCTGATCAGTATCTCACTTTTTGAGAGACCGTCTCTTACTAAACCTGGAGCTCTCCATTTTAGAAACACTGGCAGGTCAAAAAGCCCCTCCCTCCATCTTTCTATCTCACCTTTGGATTACAGATGCTAACCACCATGTCTGGCTTTTAAGTAGGGGGTCTAGGGTTCAAACTCAGGTCTTCACGCCTGGGAAGCAAGTGCTTCTCCCTACTGAGCAGTCTCCCTAAGTAGATAAATTTTGTCCTCAAGCAGTCCCCAAGAGCACTGTAGCTGCTGCAGACTGGTGAAGCAGGGAGCTTGTTCCTTAGACACTGACCAACTGATCTTTAGGTCCATTAGGGACATGAGTGGATTTGTTGACAGGAAGGAATTTCAGTCACAATTCCTGGTCAGCTCTGTCACATGAGATAGTTCTTTTGGCTTTTGAATGCACTGTTCCCACCTACGAAGAGGTCATGGTTCAACGAAGCTTCATTGATGTCCCATTCTGATCTGATTCCTGAGTGTAACTTACTCAGACTATTGGAGAGAAAGTCTTTCCCATTGCTCACTGCTGCTGGAGTTAACACTAGTTAGTGCAAATGAAGGGATAAGGGCAGGTTGCTTAAGAGCTGGATGCAGTGACTGATCTCTATGGCCTATTTTCCTGTTTCCTTCCTTTGTGAGAAAACAAGCAGTCCAAGCTGATAGTGAAGTCCTGATTTAGGACATTTGAGGATAACTCTGAGGCATTTGTTGTGTAACTCAGAGAAGTTTGCCAGCAACCACATGACCCATAGAAGAACAATGTTTCAGCAGTCATTCTGATGGATTGCAGCTGCAAAAGTGGGTCCAGATGCTGAGAGCTGTCCTCACTCTTATGGGCTCCTGGGGACAATCAGGGCTCATAGGAGAAGGCTGTCTGTAGGGAGGCCATGGCAATCTGTGACTGAGGCCAAGGTCTCATGTCTATGGTTGGGATGCTACAGAAGGGCACAGGAATGCTACTGGAGTTGGGAAGGATGGGGAACAGAGTGTAAGAAACCTCAAGTTGGGGAAATAATCCATTTAAGAGTATACAATAAGGAATATTAAATAGAATTTAGTAATTAATTAAGAGTAATTAATCCAATTAAGAGAATTTTGGGTGGCAAATGAGAGTAGGTTAATGCCTTAGAGCTCTTTGGTGTCAAAATTCAGGGATACAGCATTTCCAAAGATAAAAATCACAATTACATCAATGTTAGATAAGGATCAGAGTGACCTTGTAATATTGTTTAGTTATTTAGACATAATATGATATTTTTATCTTAAACATTAGTTATTTTGGTTAATACATCTGGATCATGGTCAGAGTCACAGAAATCCCAAATGCATTGCTGAGACATACATGGCTATTGGGAGGGGTAGAGTGTTGAGCATTCTCTAAGTGGACACAAAATGGTGTCAGGACAAGATGGTGTTACCTCAGCCACTTCAAGTGCAGACAGAAAAGAAGAGATTCAGGGCAGAAGGGAGAAGTCCAGGGATGTCGGCCAGAAAAGAGAAAGGGGCACCACAGATGTCCCTTTTGTCTACTGGTAAAGATGATTGTTATTATTAAAGATGATTGTTATTATTAAAGATGATTGTTATTATTTTTGCTTCTTGCCATTGCACCCATAAGGCAGTATTTTGGGTTGAATTCAGGATTCAGAAAGATGATTCTGCAGGGAGATTACAGCAAACTCTGCAGAGCACTGGGGCCAGAACTGCAGAGAAGGCACAGCTGGTGGGCAGGATAATCTCCAGGGTCTTGGAGGGAGTGGCTTGGGTGTGATAAGGATTCCTGGATTCAGAGCAGCAGCTCTGGGACTGGAGAGGGTATTAGAAATGTACAGGATACAGGATCCAGGAGGATGGAAGGAGGTTCCATGGGTCTGCCTGGTCAGCATCCTTCCTTCTCTGCCCAGAAACCTGGGGTCTGCTGGGAATACTGGATTCCTGTGTAGTCCTTGTCTTCTGTTATTGTTTCAGATCCAGAAGTTAGGAAGTCTGGACAAGGTGGTATCCTGGGCCCAACAGTTCCCCTATGCCCACCCACTCTGGCTTGGACAATTCATTGGTTTCCTGAACATCTATGAACCTGATTATGCTAAAGCTGTATACAGCCGTGGGGGTAAGGTGTCCTGGAGGAAGGGTGGTGTTTCTTGAGAATAATGGCCCCAGGGACCAAGTTGGGAGAGGTCAGGGCTTTTGTCTAAACTCTGGGAAGAGAATGACCACAGCCCTACCTAATTCATCACTATGCCCCATTTGGGAATGTCCTATTTCTCCTTGACTGATGTCCCCTTGTCCTGCAGACCCGAAGGCTGCAGATGTGTATGACTTCTTCCTTCAGTGGATTGGTAAGTGAGCATCTATCATTCTGTGCCTTCTCCTTCCTCCCTTGTGCTAAGTGACCAGAATCATGCCCTGCCATACTAGTCATCCCTCCATTGTCCTAAGCTTAGTGTCTCTGTGGGGGAGGTGGGGGAGCAGTAAATGAGCTCCTACCTGTCAGGGGATGTCCTTGCTGGACATTCAGCTTTCCTTCTAAGCAGAGGCAAGGCAATGTGTACTCGAAGAATGGCTTCCTAGAGGAGGCAACCCTAGAGTTGATCCTGTAGGATATTATAACAGTGGTGCTTTCCAGAAGGATCTGAGAAAAGGTCTAACATAGTAGGACCACAGAGGTTGCAAGCTGTCTGAGGGGCTGGAATGGAACACAGACTTCTATTAGTAGATGAGGCTAGGCAGGGAAGATGGGCCAAGATTGGCTGTTAGTATGTGGACTGATGTCGAAGATAGTGGGAGCCATTGAGTCATCTTCTTCTTTTAATTGATTGATTAATTAATTAATTTTGAGACAGGGTCTCACTATGCTGCCTTAGCTGGCCTATGTAGAACAGACTGACTTTGAACTCACAGAGATCCACCTGCTTCTGATTCCTGAGTGCTGGGATTAATGGTGTGCAAACACCATACTTGGCTGTGTTCTTTTTTAACTTTTATTTATTTGTATGTATGTTTCTGTGGATGTATGCCATTTATGCACAGGTACCTGTGGAGCCAGGTTTGATTCCCTAGAAATGGACTTATATGTGGTTGTGAGGTATCGTGTATGTGCTGGGAACTGAACCAGGTCTTCTGTAAGAGCACTAAGGACTCTTGACACATCTCTCTAGAGTCTACTGTGCCTTCTTGACCCAAGGTCATATGTGTCTTTGAAGTTCCTTTAAAAAACAAAACAAAACAGATCTGTGGTGGGAGACCTCTGCCTGAGCCACCAGGGCTCCATAGCCAAATAGCGCTGGGAGAAAGCTAGCCGCCCAGGAGTGCGGAAAAGCCAGTGAGAAGGGGTAAGAGAAGTAAAACATTTATGGTCACTTGATCTTTGACAAAGGAGCTAAAACCATCCAGTGGAAAAAAGACAGCATCTTCCACAAATGGTGCTGGTTCAACTGGAGAATACATGTAGAAGACTGTGAATTGATCCATTCCTATCTCTCTGTACAAAACTCAAGTCCAAGTGGATCAAGGACCTCCACATAAAACCAGATACACTGAATCTAATAGAAGAGAAAGTGGGGAAAAGTCTCGAACACATGGGCACAGGGGAAAAGTTTCTGAACATAACACCAGTGGCTTGTGCTCTAAGATCAGGAATCGATAAATGGGACCTCATGAAATTACAAAGCTTCTGTAAGGCAAAGAACACTGTAAACAGGACAAAACGGCAACCAACAGATTGGGAAAAGATCTTTACCAATCCTACATCTGATAGAGGGCTAATATCCAATGTATACAAAGAACTCAAGAAACTAGACTCCAGAGATACAAATAACCCTATCAAAAAATGGGGAAGAGAGCTAAATAGAGAATTCTCAACTGAGGAAACTCGAATGGCTGAGAAGCACTTAAAGAAATGTTCAACATCCTTAGTCATCAGGGAAATGCAAATCAAAACAACCCTGAGATTCTACCTCACACCAGTCAGAATAACTAAGATAAAAAACTCAGGTGACAGCAGATGTCGGTGAGGATGTGGAGAAAGAGGAACACTCCTCCACTGTTGGTGGGAATGCTAGCTGATACAACCTCTCTGGAAATCAGTTTGGCGGACCCTCAGAAAAATGAACATAATACTACCTGAGGACCCAGCTATACCACTCTTGGGCATATACCCAGAAGATGCTCCAACATCTAATAAGGACACATGCTCCACTATGTTCATAGCAGCCATATTTATAATAGCCAGAAACTGGAAACAACCCAGATGTCCCTCCACAAAGGAATGGATACAGAAAATGTGGTACATTTACACAATGGAATACTACTCAGCTATTAAAAACAATGACTTCATGAAATTCTTAGGCAAATGGATGGAACTTGAAAATATCATCCTGAGTGAGGTAACTCAGTCACAAAAATATGAACATGGTATATACTCATTGATAAGTGGTTATTAGCCCAAAACTTCGGAATACCCAAGAGTCATTTCACAGCAACCATTGGGCTGAGCGTGATGTCCCAGATGGAGGAGTTGGAGAAGGGACTGAAGGAGCTGAGGAAGTTGGTAGCCCCATTGAGGGAGCAACAGTCTCCACTGGCCTGACCTTCTGATGCTCCTGGAGACTGGATCACCAACCAAAGAATACACATGGAGGGACCCATGGTGCTGGCCACATATGTGGCAGAGGAGGGCCTTGTTAGCCATCAAGGGGAGGAGAGGCCCTTGGGCCTGAGGATGTTAGATGCCCCAGTATAGGAGAATGCCAAGGAGGGAAGCTGAGAGTGGGTGGGTGGGTGGGTGGGTGGGGGAATACGCCCATAGAGGCAGGGGAGGGGGTAGAGGATAGGGAGGTTCCAAAGGGGAGATCTGGAAAGGGGGAAATATTTTAAATGTAAATAAAGTATCAAAAACAAAACAGAATCAAAAAACTAAAACCCTTGGCAATTTCCTGGGAGCTAAGAAAGGGCTGGTTGATAGGAAGATAATAATCCTAGACTTGACTTAGTTAAGATTTGCTACCTTCTCCATGTTGGAAGGCCCTAGCAGCCTGGGGTGGAGACCAGAATCTTTGCTGGGTCTTGTAGTAGTACCTGTCCCTCATCCATGGAGTGTTCTAGGCTTGGGAGTGTCAGAGGCTGTGATTGATTGATCTCAGCTCTCAAGGGTGGAGCAGGTTTGCCTGGACTCCACAGCCTCCATCTCCCTTCCCTTCTCAGGGAAAGGACTACTGGTTCTGGAAGGGCCCAAATGGTTCCAGCACCGCAAGCTGCTCACACCTGGCTTCCATTATGATGTGCTGAAACCCTATGTGGGCATAATTGCTGAGTCTACACATGAGATGCTGGTGAGTCTCCTCCTGGTGGCAGGCTCCTAGAACTGTGAGTGCTGAACTCCCATCTCTATCAGAGTTTGCCCTGGGTTAAAGTAAGTGGTGCTCTCCTGTGGAGAGAGTCCCTCTCCTCATTATGCCTGCAGCAATGGTGTCAAAGGCTTGCTTTGCCTCCCTCTCTCTGCTGTATGTGGAGGCATCCAAGCATTGAGGCAGCTTGGGGCTTGTCTCTGCCAGGAGACCTGGTTCTTTCTGGCTACAGCAGTTGGTTCTGGAAAGTCACCATAAGTCCCCTACTGGAGAGTTTGTAGGTTGCCTGTGTTTCAGAGTATCATAAAATAATTTACATTTCCAAATACAATTACATTTTTGCAACTGTTTGGATCCTCATCACTGAGAGTAATGTCAGGTCTCAGGGGCTTGGACCTAGAAGAATTGGGCAATATTCCTTCTGTTTCTATTTTGTAGAATAACTTGAGGAATCTTGGTATTTATTAACTCTTCTTCGAAAGTCTGGTAGAATTCTGCACTAAAAACATCAGGCTCCAGGCTTTTTTGTTTTGTTTGGTAGACTTTTAGTGACTGATTCTATTTCACTAGGGACTATAGGTCTGTTTAAATTTCTTATTTGATCTTGATTTTAACTTTGGCAAATGGTATGTACCAAGAAAATCTTTTAGATTTTCCAGTCTGGTGGATTACAGTTTTTTAAAGTATGTCCTCATGATTCTCTGGATTTCTTTGGTGTCTGTTGTTATGCCCCCTTCATCTCTAATATTGTTCATTTAGATATTCTCTCTTTGCCTTTGGTTAATTTGGATAAGGCAGCTCTTCAACCTGTGGGCTGCCACCCCTTTGGGAGTCGAACAACCCTTTCACAGAGGTTGTGTATCAGATATTTACATTACGATTCATAACAGTAGAAAAATTACAGTTATGAAGCACAAATGAAATAATTTTGTGGTTGGGGTCACCAAAACATGAGGAACTATGTTAAAGGGTCGAAGCATTAGGAAAGTTTAGAAGCACTGCAGTAAGAGCTTGTCAACCTTACTGATTTTCTCAAAGAACCAACTTGGTTTCCTTAATTCTTTCTGGCTTTTGTTTATTTGTTTCTATTTTATTGATTTCAGTTGTGAGTTTGATTATTCCTTGCCCTTTCCTGCTTTTGAGTATGATTTCTTCATTTCACCCTGGAACTTTCATGTGTGCTGTTAAGTTATAGTATGAAATCTATTCATTTTTTAAAAAATGTCTGCACTTAGTGCTATGAACTTGCCTCTTAGAACCACCTTCATTGTGTCCTGTAAGTTCAGGTGTATTCTGTATTCATTTTCCTTCTAGTCTAGATTTTTCCATTCAAATCTAGAATTCATTCAGTTCAAGTCTCTAATTTTTATCTTGTCCCATTTCTCATTCAGAAGTGTGTTGTCCAGTTTCTATGAGTTTGTAGGCTTTCTGTTGTTGATGCTCAGCTTTAGTCTGTGCTGGTCAGATAAAATGCAGGGTGTTAGTTCAGTTTTCCTGTATCTGTTGAGAGTTGCTTTGTGTCTGAGTATATGGTCAATTTTGGGGACTGTTTCATGAGGTGCTGAGAAGAAATACACACACACACACACACACACACACACACACACACACATTACGTTTGGATGAAATGTTCTGGAAATATGCTAGGTCCATTTGGCTTATAACTCCAGTTAGCTCCAGTATTTCTCTGTTTAGTTTTTGTCTGGATGACTTGTCCATTAGTGAGAGTGTGGTACTGAAGTCTCCAACTATTGGTGTTTGAGTGCCAATATATGATTAACCTGTATTGTTGCATTTACAAGCTTATGTGCCCTTGCTTTTGAAATGTCCTCATAGCAGATTTTTTCTTTGATGAGTATGTAGTGTACTTTGTTATCTCTTCTGATTAGTTTTGCACCAAAGTCTATTTTGTCAGATATTAAAAGCTGGCTTGCTTCTTGGGTCTATTTTCTTAGAATATCTTTTTCCATCCTTTTACTTTGAGGTGATGTCTATTCTTAATGTCAAGGTGTGTTTATTGGATTCAACAGAAGGATGACACCTTTTTCAAATCTATTCTGCTAGTCTGTGTCTTTTTTATTAGGGAATCAAGTCCATTGATTTTGGGAGATATGAATGAACAGTGTTTGTTGATACCTGCTATTTGTTGTTGTTGTTGGTCATGGTGTGTGTGTGTTTCTCCCTCCCCCTTTAAGATTTTCTGGTCTGAGATTATTTATTCCTTGTGTGTTTTTTTTTCTGGGTATAATTAATGTCTTTAGGTTGGAGTTTCCCTTCTGTGGAGCTGGATTTGTAAATAGATATTGCTTAAGTTTTGCTGTGTATAGAAGGCTGGGTTGGCACCTGTAAAATATGTATCCAGGTTCTTTTGGCTTTTAGAGTCTTCACTAAGATGTCCAGTGTTATTCTAATAGGTCTGCATTTGTATATTACTTAGTCTTTTCCACTTGCAGCTGTTAATATTTTTTTGTTTTGTACATACAGCATTTTGATTATGTTCCAAGGGGACTTCTTTCTGGTCAGTCTTTTTTTTTTTTTTTTTTTGGTACCTTTATAAGCATCTTCTTCATAAGGTTAGGGGAATTTTCTTCTAAAATTGTGTTGAAAATATTTTCTGTGCCTTTGATCTGGATTTCTTCTCCTTTCTCTATTCCTATTATTATTAGATTTGGTCTTTTCATACTGTCCCAAATTTTCTGGATATTTTATGCCAGGAGGTTTTTAGATCTAACTTTTTATTTATTTATTTTTTTTGACCTGAGGAATCCATTTCTTCAATTTTGTCTCAAATGACTGAGAATTTTTTTTTCTTGTATTCTGTTGGTAAGTCTTGCTTCTGAGGTTCCTGTTGGAATTTCCAGATTTCCCATGGTTTGGGTTTTCTTTATGTATTCTGTCTTACTCAAGGTTTCTATTCCTGCACAAACATCATGACCAAGAAGTAAGTTGGGGAGGAAAGGGTTTTTTTCAGCTTACTCTTCCACATTGCTGGTCATCATCAAAGGAAGCCAGGACTGGAACTCAAGCAGGACAGGAAGCAGGAGCTGATGCAGAGGCCATGGAGGGATGTTTCTTACTGGCTTGCTTCCCCTGGCTTGCTCAGCCTGCTTTCTTATAGAACCCAAGACTACAGCCCACAGATGGTATCACCCACAAGGGGCCCTCTTCCCTTGATCACTAATTGAGAAAAAGCCCTACAACTGGATCTCATGGAGGCATTTTCTCAACACAAACTAGCCAGTACATATTCTATTTTTACTTGCAGGACATGAACAGTTCTATTTGTTTTCTTCCACTGTTTGTTTATGCTTTCATAAATTTTTTTAAGGGAATTATTCATTTCCTCTTTAAGGCTATTTTAAGGTCTTTATCTTGTGCTTCAGCTATGTTGCAGTGTTCAGGATCTACTGTGGTAAGGTAGCTGGGCCCTAGTGGGGACTTGTCCTGGTTGTTATTGATTTTATTTTTATACTGGCATCTAGGCATCTTAGTTTGGGAAGATTGTAATTCTAGGTGATGATACATGGTCTTGTCTTGTTGTATGGGTGTTTTGGTCCTTGGTTTCTTTTTCCCTCTCTGGTTCTTAAGAGAGTGTGGTGGCTGTGTGTTGCCTAGTAGAGACTTGTTCTCAATCTTGATAGGTATTTCCATAAGGGACAGATTTCTGGTAAAACGTGTTTCTAGGTATTGGGATCGGACACTTAGGGAAGGACATGGGCTAGGAGAAGTGAGAGGGTACATAGGAGGAAGAATATTCGGGTATTCCACTAGGATATGCTTAGTCCCTTTGGAACTGGGGCTGAGAGTGAGGAGAGACCACAGCAGGGAGTCTGCTACACATCTGGAGATAGGATTTAGGGGCTGGATTTGGAGGAGAGGAGGGAAAGGAAAGATACTTAACCTACCTGCTTCCCCTGCCAGGCAGCCCAACTCCTTCCTACATGACCTCCTCTCTCTTTCTGGATTCCAGGACAAGTGGGAGAAAAAAGCTAGTGAAAATAAGAGCTTTGACATCTTCTGTGACATAGGCCACATGGCACTGGACACCCTCATGAAGTGTACCTTTGGCAAAGGAGACAGCGGCCTAGGCCACAGGTCAGGAGCACCTCTACCCAAGGCTCTCAGATAAGGAAGGTGGAAGGGCTGCTGGTCTCTGCTTGGAGAGGACATAGGTCCTGCCTCGATTTATCCAGAGCCTACTTATGGTGGGAGACACTTTCGTTAGGGAGGAGGCTTAAGGGGGCAAGAAGAGGAACAGGAAGTATTGTTGATAGGGATTCCTAAAAGAAAGCTGCTCAGGCCTCTGCCCCTCCCCCCATTCTCTTCTGTATAGTGACAACAGCTACTACATGGCAGTCAGTGACCTCACACTGCTGTTGCAGCAGCGCATCGAATCCTTCCAGTACCATAATGACTTCATTTACTGGCTCACTCCACATGGCCGACGCTTCCTGCGGGCCTGCCAGATAGCCCATGACCATACAGGTAGACCTTTCCCTCAAGCCTCCCCCCACCCCTCTACACTAGCTAGGAAGCCTTGGTTCTTCCTCTGGGATCCTCTGAACCCTTCTTGATACAGGGCAGAAATACACAGTGACTCTTACACTCTTGGTCCAGATCAGGTCATCAGGCAGCGGAAGGCAGCCCTGCAGGATGAGAAAGAGCAGAAAAAAATTCAGGAGCGGAGACACCTGGACTTCCTGGACATTCTCCTGGGTGCCCGGGTGAGTGCACATAGCCTACCCTGTCTTACAGCTGGTCCCAGGGAAGTCTTTAGACTCTCTTCCTGAAGCAGGCTTCTTGCCCAGCAAGTGGAATGTATTGCTTACCCATGGCACAAATCAACAAAGGTAAAATGTGCAGCATGTGTGTGTGGCTAGGCTGTGACTAGGGAACTGGCAGCCTGGGTCACATGGTAGCATCTTGAAGACATTTCTAGACTTTCAAGATCCCTAAAAATCTTGGCACTGCAGAACCTTGGAGTTTAGATTTTATTCTCTTCCTTCCTTTCCTCCCTTCCTCCCTCCCTCCCTCCCTCCCTTCCTTCTTCCTTCCTTCCCTTCCACCTCTGTCTCCCTCCATCTTTTCCTTCCTCCCCACTTCCTCTCTCCTTCCTGTTTCCCCTCACTTCCTTCTTTGATTCCATAAAACTCAGTGCCTATCCTGAGTCAGTTTCTGTGCTAGGTTGCAGAGATAAGAAAGACCTGGTACTGCCATCCATCTGTGTACAGTATACCTTTGGGAAGGCAGTCGGTGGATGTTGACAAAAATGTTTTTCCTGCCAGTTGGAAGCAATGTCCCTAATGAGCATTATTAGGATTGAATAAAGTCACAAGTTATGTGTCCAGAGGACTCAGGGAGGGTTTCATGAGTGAGAAGCATCTAGGCGGGGTTTGGAAGGAACAGAGAAATTTGTAGGAAGACTCCTAGTCTACCAAGAAGCTTTCTTATGCTTCCTCAAATTTGCCTGTGACAACTACTGTTGGGCATTCTTTGTATCCTTAACTGAAAGACTAATCTGTCTCACTATGCTGTCTCTCAGGATGAAAGTGGGATCAAGCTGTCAGACGCAGACCTCCGGGCTGAAGTAGACACATTCATGTTTGAAGGCCATGACACTACCACTAGTGGTATCTCTTGGTTTCTCTACTGCATGGCCCTTTATCCTGAACACCAGCAGCGATGTAGGGAGGAAGTCTGTGAGATCCTAGGAAACCAGGACTCCTTCCAGTGGTGAGTGATCTGAGCATGAGCTTGGCCCATCTTGCTCAGCCCAAGCATGGGTTGTACCCACCTTGCTAATGCCTACCAAGGACAACACACAACTGTTCCAGAGGTGAGGTGAGGTTGGCAGCAGTTATTCCTTCTTGTTGTATAGGTTTCTTGGGGGTTAACTATAGATATACCTCCCACCTCAGTTCATTCTCCCCAAATGGAGGCTTTTCAGTGTCACATAAAGTTGTCAATAGAGGCTGGATTTCATAATGACAGAATATGAATCCCCACTGGGTTTCTGGATAGAGTAGAGAAAGCTGAGTAAGAGGGGGAAGCAAGAGACAAAGGTGAGAGGACAGCTGGGAAAACCAGTCCCTTGTCACCTGCCACTGGCCACCTGCCACCTGCCTTTGGATGCCAGCACATAGCCCCCAGACTCATTTATCTTCATGGTGAAGGAGACTAATTTCTAAATTCTGATACTTAAAAACTTCTATGTGGTTCCCAACTCCCTGTTCCTCAGCTCAAGCCTGAAGTCCTGAATGTGATACCAGCAGAAACAACTTTTCTTTCA
This sequence comes from Rhynchomys soricoides, assembly GCA_019843965.1. Taxonomy (NCBI): domain Eukaryota; kingdom Metazoa; phylum Chordata; class Mammalia; order Rodentia; family Muridae; genus Rhynchomys; species Rhynchomys soricoides. The sequence continues at coordinate 133,827 of JADRCH010000291.1, read as the reverse complement.
GAGTGAGCCGGAAGTCCTACCCAGACCTCTCTTGTTACTTCCTCTTCGTAGCCCTTTGTAGCCTGACAGTCACCTCCTCCTACTGAGTTCCTGATGTGCCTCCAGCACCGGACAGGACACATAGTAGGGATACAGAAATGGGCTTATCAGCATCAGGAGTTTCTGTTCTCCTAAGGAGGACTGATCTGTAATTCCAGTGTCAGAGATGTGAAGGATGGAGTTTCTATAACTAAGGTTTATTTATTGGATATTGGAACCCTTCCAGGGGGTCCAGCCACAAGCAAAGTGCTATTTGGAGCACAGTGCAAGTGTGAAGAGGAGAGGAGAAGAGAGGAGGGGAAGGGAAGGGATGGGAGGAGAGGGAAGGGGAGAGGAGAGGAGGAGCCAGATTGCTTCTCTTGGGGAGTTTTCCGAAAGTCAGGCTCACATGCTTGAAATCCAGAGAAGGTTGTAGGATAGAATAACTTCAAGTGGCCCGGATGTTGAGGGTAGAGGGGTAAGAAGGGGGAGGGCTTGAATTGACTTTAAGGAAGGTTAAACCTCAGGTGAAGAGAGCTGTGCATTCTAGGCTAGATAATCATATAGTCTGAGGCAAGGAATTAAATGTATATTTTATTTTCACTTAGTTTTATTCAGAATCCGAAGCAACTTTAAGGATGCTTATTTAATAAAATAATACAAGAAATGAAAAGTCATGATTATGGGGAGAGTGACTTGGAGTTTGAGGCTCTCTAAGAAGGTATGGTTGGATCTCACATTTGGGTCTGAGCTTCCTGGTAGCCAAAGAGGTCTTTATATGAGTTTATCTTTATTCACCCGTGGAAATTGGTTGGTTCATTCAACCAAAAATTATCAGGCTACTTTTTTCCATTCCAGGCTCACAGAGAAGCTAAGCAGAAACTAAATAAATGTCCCTTGTGCTACGTTAGCAAGGCCCTGTATGACAAAAAAGTGGCCTTGCCTTTGAGGGTTGGGTGTACGAATGTCTCTAGGATCCTGTGCCTTCTCCTTCCATATTACTAGGTCTACATTACTACCCAGTGTTACATTATGCTTAGGCACTTGGAGCTCTTGTGACTCTCTGTTGGACGTATAGTGGTGACAGGAAGCAAAAACGATACTGTGGTGAGGTTGGTAATGGGGTCTACCCTCTCCTGGGACCTCACAGTTCTCAAGTGTCCTGTGTTACTGGCAGGGATGATCTGGCCAAGATGACCTACCTGACCATGTGCATCAAGGAGAGCTTCCGCCTCTACCCACCTGTACCCCAGGTGTACCGCCAGCTCAGCAAGCCGGTCACTTTTGCGGATGGCCGCTCTCTACCAGCAGGTAGGTTGGTGGAAACAGTGAGGATGGAATGAAAGTCCTCTGGATGCTCTTTGGTATTGCCTGTACCACTGGACCATCTTTACACCATGGGGAGAGAGCTCAGGCTTTGTGTGCAGAGCCCTGGGCCCAAATACCAGGCTCACAAAGTACGAGTAAACTTGCCTCTGCCCCCAAACCTCCAACTCCATTTTCTGTAAAGAGAATATAAAGTTTATTTTTCTTCTACGTTTCAGGGTGGTTATATGGATTCATTTTCCTGTGACTTGAAATAACAAGGAGATATCTATATCTATATCTATATCTATATCTATATCTATATCTATATCTAT
>JADRCH010000291.1:99104-132159 GCA_019843965.1 Rhynchomys soricoides | reverse complement strand
TCTATATCTATATCTATATCTATATCTATATCTATATCTATATCTATCTATATCTGGCTAATCACTGGGCACACACAGTAGCTGCATGGTTCTCAGGGGAGGAGTTCTTGTAGCCTGAAATTTTTCTCTTACTTTTTTTTCTGTTTAAAAGTATATCAAATCATTCTACTATGGTACTGTCCAACAACCAAATTGTGATGATATGTATAACTTAAAAAAACAAATGAGAATAGAGGGGAAGGAAGAATATATGTTCATAGTTGTCAGATTTTAAAAGACAGTTATCTTCAGGGTTTTCACACACACACACACACATTGCCTATTCTGATTGTAGCCTGGACAACTCCAGGGAGATGATTCACATAGACTATGACACAATGCACATACATGTCCAATTCTGTGTTGTGGCTTCATAAAAGTGTTCAGACCTGAGCCTGACATGTAGTAAGTATCAAATGAATGGCCTCTCTTATTATTAATGGCACAATAACTTCCTGAGAGCTTGTGAATTGAAATCCAGCAGGCTGTAAGAAGTAGTTCCCACTTATCCTGCTTTGTGGTAGGATGAGTTTACAGTTTACATTTTAATTCCACAAATATCTTGGTTAGACACTCTTCTCAGCACTGGGATATTGGAGCTGCTGCTGCTGATTATTAAAGTGCTTTAACTGGGACCAAGAGTTCAGTGTCACTGACAGTGAACAGGCAGAGGCTGGTGTCCTAGATGGGGGGACATGAGGGGATTCAGGCTTAATGTGGAGGTGGCCTCAAGATCCCTTGTTATCAGGCCTCTTTTCTGCTTACAGGCAGCCTGATCTCTCTGCACATCTATGCCCTCCATAGGAACAGTGCTGTATGGCCTGACCCAGAGGTACTGTGTCTCTGGACCTGGAGGGCAGACAGGGTGAGGGCTGTGGGGTTACCCTCTGTCAGGATTTGGTGAGTACTTAAGAAAGCCCTATCTATCTCCTAGGTCTTTGACCCACTGCGCTTTTCTCCTGAGAATACAACAGGACGGCATCCTTTTGCCTTCATGCCCTTTTCTGCAGGGCCCAGGTAGGGAGAGAGACAACATTCTCAGGCCCTCATGACTGGGGAGGAAAGTGAAGGCCATCAGCGTGTGTGGGGCATCATCTTGGAGTGCTCTGTGACAAGGGGGCCCTTTTGATAGTTTTTTCCTGTTCCTGGGAAATGGGTGGGACAGGTGTTTTCATTCTGTGAGAGACTGCAAGCCAGAACTCCCAGTGTGAAGCTATCCAGTGGGGCCCTTTACCATGCTCCTAAGATTTATGTTTTTTTTCAGCCCAAGTTAACAAATCAACCATCCATTATGTATCCAAACTAGTTATTGGGTTTTTTTGAGCCCCTAAGAGCACTGGACTCCATCACTCTGGTTAGTCAACAGCTTGATGCTTCTTTGTGCTGCAGGAATTGCATTGGGCAGCAGTTTGCCATGATTGAGTTGAAGGTGGTCACAGCCCTTTGTTTGCTGCGCTTTGAATTCTTTCCGGATCCTTCAAAGACACCCATTAAGATCCCCCAGCTGATCTTACGCTCCAAAAATGGCATCCACCTACACCTGAAGCCATTGGGCTCTAGGTCTGGAAAGTAGGTTTTCAGAGAACAAGACCTGGGCAGCACAGGCTGTGGCTTTTCCTAGGACATTCCCTCCTAGATTGAATATGGACTCATCCTGGATCCCTGCTTGTGGGAGGCTTTGGAGGTAAAAGCATTGACAATCTCCTGGAAGACATTCTCTTGTAAACGTGTTTGGAATGCCTCAATGCTTGGGCTCTAGAACTCATTCCTTTACTCCACAAACATTTGCCAAACATTTGGCTGCCTTGAGAAATTTCATTTATTTCACATAACTGCATTTATTTAACCCTCTTGATGTGCATTTGGAATATAATGGATATAAGGAACATTGCTTAAACTAAATCTGTTCAAAATAAATAACACTTTTGACCACCAAAGTCAAAGAATAGGACAGATGTTTTTACTGGCATGATGTCTTTCTTGGGATGTGTCTCTGTGTTACTTCTCAGTGTTGGTGTTTCACAGTCATGTAGGGCTCTGGGCAGTCACAGTATCTCTAGGGAAAGTGGTACAGTAACATTAAATGGGGACTTCCCAGGAAAAAGGAAACTCTCTTCTATAAGGCAAGGCAAGAAGATGCAAGGACTTTTGGGGTGAAGTTCAGGGTGGGGCCTACATGTGATTTAGAGGTTCTGCCTTGGCAGTTCCTGCAGCAGCTTCTTGATGGCTATGGGCACCTATAACTCTAGGGGTCAAGGTCTAAGGTCACTACATTAGGAGAATAAAATCTTGGAATTAGCTCCACATGGAAGGAAGGGCACCAGAAGCTAGGATCAGAGATAGGAGCCAGGAATTCTAGACCTGGGACTTGGTAAAGTCTTAGGGCAGTGGATTTCAACCTGTGGCTAACAGCCCCTTTGGTTGTTGAATGACTCTTTCACAAGGGCTACCAACAATAATCAGAAAACATAGATTTTACATTATGATTCATTACAGTAGAAAAATTACACTTATGAAGTAGCAATGAATTAATCTTATGGTTGGGGAGGAGTTACCACAACACGAGGAACTGTATTAAAAGATCAAAGCACCAGGAAGGTTGAGAGCCACTGCTCTAGGGCATCTTGGGAAATGTGCCATATACCTTTCCCACTACCAATTCTTTTCTGCTTGGAAGAAGACCACAGCTTGGAAGATCTGCCCCAAGATACTTGCCAATTCCTGTAAAACCCTCCCTGTTCACTACAAGCTGGGACGTAAAGGTCCCATTATAGTATGCCTGTTAGCTATAAGCCTTGACAAAACTAACTCGCCCTTCTGTCCTAGCACACAGATAAACTGTTCTCTGAACAAATGTAGTAAGATTTCAACAGTTATCACATGGATGCTGATTGTCCAGTCAGAACCATCATGTGTCTCTGGGTGATACCTGAGTCTAAACTGTATCATTTGTATCTTCAACACCTTGGCACTCAGGTAGTGTAGACAGGATGGAGGTATCCCCTCTCTGATAGGAGGAAGCTGTGGCTGAATTTTAATATTAAGGGAAGGAACCTGAGGGACACTAATATAGAAGGAACTTGAGCTGTGGCTTCCTGACTCTGGTGTCTTTTGATCAAGACACCATCAGTACTATCAGCTAATCACGAGGGTTTGAATAAATCCAAGAACTTTGAGGTGTGTATGTGTGTGTGCGTGTGTGTGTGTGTGTGTGTGTGTGTGTGTATTAGGGCCTCCTGGGGGAGACGGAATGGACACTGGAACTGGTGGCCATCACAGATGACCACTGCTTCATCTTATGACTTTTCAAACACAACATGAAGCTCCATTGGTCTTGGACGCACACAGGCACATGCACATGCACATGCACATGCACATGTGTGGGTGGAATGTGTTATGGGTGTGTAGTGTCTCTTTGTGTGTATCATGGAAGGGGAATGTATGTGATGGTGAGCTGAGCTAAAATCTTGCTCATTGCTTCCAGGTGATAGAGCTACTTTCTGGTTACACGTTCACCCCATTTGGAATGCTATGGTTAGGATTGTTTTCCAGGCTGGTTTTCCAGGGTTCTGGGCTCTTACTTTCCTGTGTTCTCTCAACATGACTATCATGAGATTTTCTGCATTGCTTGAACATTCTGCACATGATGATTTGGGCTCTTGATCCTGCCTTGGCTCTCCCCTTGGTCAGGTACTGAGTATCCAGTCTGTCATCTCCTGCCTTCCTAAGAATCAGCCTGCACTAGCCCAGCACACTGGTAGGTTAGGAGAATAGGAGGGAGTCTTGGTTGCAGTCAGTGGCTCCATAAGAAGCCCACTTCAGGAAGTAGAACATGGCATATTAGGGAAGGCAGAGAACTCATCATGGATCTTGATCCAGGAGCAGTTTCAAGCAACATGGGAGCCTGTGTTTAGAGCCAGCAAGAGAAGACAAATGCTGTGCATGACACTGTGAACTTTATTGCAGAAAGGAGGGAAGATGAAGAAACTTTTATGAGGGACGTCAGGTAGAGAGAGACTATGCAGGAGAGATTTAGATGAAAGCACCAGGTAACAGTCATGTGAAGATGATCCTAGGCTGAATAATGGCTTCACAATGATGTTCAGGCCTTGAGTTTTGGAGTCCATGGAACATATTTAATTATTCCTCATAATTCAAAAGGAATTTAGTAGGTTAGGTTGAGTAAGGCATATTGAGATGGGAAAATTATCTTGGAGTTTTTAAGTGGTCTTGATGATGTCATAAGAGCATTTGTAAAAGGGAAGGAAATTAGGAGAGAAGGGATGGGGAGGATGCTGGCTTTAAAGCAGGGCAATATTCCAGTGCCAAGGAATGATGATCTATACTGAACAGAGGAGGAGAGGACTCTCTGGAGCACTCTTCTGAAGAAGGTTGGTTACACCAACAGCTTAGCTTTCTGCCCGTGAAACTCACTTCAGACTTCAGAACTCCATAACTGTAAGATAATAACTTTCCATTACTTCAGACCACCAAGGTTGTGACAGTTGATTATTGGTAAAATGAAGAAGTCATGTAGGGAAAAAAAGATGGGAAGAAGTGAAGAAGCAAGGAGAGAAGGCTGGAGGTCAGAGGAGGTTCAGGATCAGGTACACAGTCAGACATGGGTAGCAGGAGAAGGAAAGACAGATGAGGAATTTAGAGGAGAGAGGGAGAGGGAGAGGGAGAGGGAGAGGGAGAGGAGAGGAGAGGGAGGGAGGGAGGGAGAGAGAGAGAGAGAGAGAGAGAGAGAGAGAGAGAGAGAGAGAGAGCAGGAGCCAGGGAGCAAATAGATGTGCAGAAAGATGAGCAGATAGAAAGCAAGATGGTGACAGGAAGAGATGGCAGAGGACAAGATGTCAGGCGGCATGTTCACAGTCTGTCCTGGTCCTTACCAGAATCAGTGGAGCTTCTTGAGACGTAGGTAGATCCCATTTTTGGACTTCAGCACAAGTCGTGGTAAGGGGATGGGGATCCTGTTGGGATCTGGCAGTAGCTCGAAGCGGAGCAGGGTCAGGGCCACAATCACCTTCAGCTCACTCATAGCAAATTGTTTCCCAATGCAGTTCCTGGGTCAGAAAGGAACAATAAAACTCATTAGCCTCTCACCTGTTTTAGGAGTTGGCCTTTGAAACAGCCCAGAACAACATTCAGGGCCTACTGTCACGGGTTCAGTCTAACGGCTGTGATCACAGTCATACCTACTTTCACCCCAGGTCTTGGCTCTCCTGACTTTTTGACATTGCCTCAACATTTTTCAAGGCCACTTCGACCCTAGATTTTTTTAGAGATATGAAATCTGTTAGGCCAGTATTTTAAGGACTAGAGATCAAACTTGGGAATTATTTAATAAGTTAATCATTGCTTAGTTTACTCCATTCAGGGAGATCTAGCTCAGGAGATTCCACAGAGTGAAATCAGATATCAGTAGAAAAGTTCCTACAGAAAGACTGTGTTGAGGATCCTCAAGTGGCTCCCCATCTGCCTCCTACTTAGGGTACCCCACCTCTTTAATTCATCAGCATCTATAGCCTTCTAACTCTATAGCAGAAATGCCCACAATTTCTTCTTCAGTTTCCTTTCCTGGACTTCTTTGATCTTCCTGATCCTTCCTTCACACTGACCCTCTATACCTCCACCAGGTAGGGTTGTGTTCAATGCCAAGCTGCCTCTTCAGGTTCCATATCCCCAGTATAGTGAGTCACAGCTAAGGTCACCCCCACTGATTCTTGGGCTCTTCCCTCATCCCAGGTCTCGGTCTCATCCTGGAGATGCCTCCCGTCTCCCCACCCTGTCACTTGCAAATTTTCATTAATTTTCATGGTCATCTAGCCATCACTCTGTCCTTTCCCACACCTGATCTTGAACCCCCTTTCCTCTCCCCACTCTCCCTCCCTCCCAGTTCCCTCCCTCCATCTGCCTCTTGTGACTATTTTATTCCCCCTTCTAAGTAAGCTTCAAGCTCCCTCACTTGGGCCATCCTTCTTGTTTAGCTTCACTGTTGCCTGTATGTGAGATATGTTCTTCTAGCTGGGCTGCTTTGTCTGGCCTCAGTGGGAGAGGAAGTGCCTAGCCTCACAGAGACTTGAAGTGCCAGAGTGAGAGGGGATACTCAGGGGGACCCCCATCTGCTCAGAGGAACAGAAGAGAGGGAAAGGTGGAAGGGTGAAGAATTGTGGGAAGGGGGTGACTGAAAGGGAGGCTGTGAGAGGGATGTAAAGTGAATAAGTGAAAATAAATAAATAAATACACCAAACCAAACAAACCCAAAACAACAAATGCCTAGCTGCCGCCATACCCTCTACTGGCTGCTGCCCTCATCTCTTTCCTGTCCACACCACTTCCTACTTAAGGTCAAGCTGTTGAGGTGTTTGAGCATGTCCCCCCCCCCGCCCCCCGGCCCCGCATCCCTAGGCTTCATATTCCCAAAGCTCAGGTCAATGAGCGGCTGGCTCTTATTTCTTCGATGACTGTCCCTGTTCCTCCTAAGCACCCAAGGCACCGTCAGTGCCATATTCAAGGGCATGCCACAATCAAGGCATGGGATGATGCCAGGAACACAGACTGTTCTGCAAACTGCTAAATGGGCAAATGGAAGAATGGAGGAAGAATATATTTTAATTACAGATATATTTGTCATTGTAGACGACGGTTTTGAACTCTTAGAGGCAGGAATAGGATAATATCATTATTTCTATGCTTTTATGCAGCATAGCACCTGACACAGGAGTGGTTAAAATTTATTTTACAGTTAAAATAATTATTCTTCTTTGGTTCTTAAAATTTAATTCATTTGAATTTAAGAAATGAAAGAAATAGAATGAAATACAATAAAAATTAAAACGACTTCTGACCAAAGCAAGCCATGGGAGCCTGTGCCTGAATCCTAGTACTTGGGAAGCAGAGGTAGAGGAACCATGAGCTCCAGACCAGCCTGAGATTCTATCTTAGAAAACATCACCAGCAGCACAGCTCATTCTAACTTGAGCTGAGTTATCTAGTACTCTCCTGGAGAGTACTGTGGCTTCTAGTGACCATTTCATGATTTGCAATGAGTGGAGACCAGAGCATTCAATCCTGAAGCACACTAAGCGTGTGTACATAGCCTGTGTCTGGAAGAACAACTTACTTATAGCCTGTTCTGTGAAAGCTTATTTGCCACTTCATGAATTCATGAAATATAGGCTTGGAAAACCCTTCTTCTGCACCGTTTTTTAAAAGTTTACAGTGAGTTAGGTCCCAAGCAACGATTTTCCTAGAAGCCATTGGAAAGTCTTGGTCCAGTTCAGTAGCTATTTTAAGAGGATCTTTTATTTCACTCACCAGAAACCTTAAAAAATACTATGTTATATGTAAAACAGAGGGTTTACTTAAAAGCAGATTACTCCCTTCCTTTTTAATGCCTTTTGTCTAAAGCTAGACTACATAGCCTCTAAGTGTAAATTTGAGGAATATACATTATCTGTCAAGTTTTGGCCACTGGGCAATTGCAAGAGAGGTGTGAGTATCAACATTGATTCAAAAATTATGTTGGGAAAGAATACAAAGGTGGAATTAGTGTTTTCTGGTGTGAACATTGCCTCAAAAGTCCCACTGTATCACTTCAAGTATCCCATTGGACAGTTGTATGGCAGACATGCAAGCAAATTAATAACTTGCACAGTGATTCTAGAATAGAGAAGTATCCAGGAATGGTGATGGGTCAGGTCGAGGTGTGGAAAAGACACACCGATTAGGAGCCCTAAAATTCAACAAGCTGGACACCTGAAGTTAAAATCAGTGAAAAAAATCAGTGTAAAGTTCTGCCTTTAAAGTGAGGGAAATATCAGAACACACGCAAGTGCGTGGCATCCACTGACATAGAAATTTGTTTGGCCAATGGGTTAATGTCTTCGTAGTGTGTCCTGAAATGCTACCCCCCTTTTGTGCACAGACACATACTCAAGAAGCTCCACCCCCTTCCATAGCCACCAATCAGGATATACCTGGAGATGTCATATATGCAGGAGGTCAAAAACAAGGTAGACTGCAAATAGTCTCCACAGTATATTCCATCATCATACACAGAATGTCTCACCTTGCTCCTCCCGAGAAGGGCAGGAATGAGTGGCTATGTCGGGGAGAGTCTGGTGCAAACCTGGAAGGGTCAAATACCTATGCGGAGAGAGCATCTCAGTCAGGACAGGTAGAGGTCAAACCCTTGCTTGCAACTCACAAGGGTACAATATACCCTGAGGTGGGAACAATAAGAGGTGTTGGTCTTGAGAACAACTCCTCTGCCCTCCTTGGGGGCCTCCTACCTCTGGGTTTGGCCACACCTTTGGGTTGTGGTGGAGACCATAAATGGAGAGTGTGACCTGGGTACCTGTGGGGCAGATAGGAATATGAGAGAAGATGGTTACTCCCAGGGATGACTCCTTGGTTCCTGAGACAGCAGGGGATGATAAACCCGCACAAGAGGTTTGGGTGCTACAGATCATCACTTTCAGCACATGTGCATGAGTTGGAAAAGAACTTGAGGCACAAGTGAACACTATAAAAAACGGAGTTAGAGAGAGAAGCAAGAAAGATGAACCTGAGTTTTGGTAATAAATAAAATTAGAACTTAAATTTGATGAAGAATTTCCACTAAAGATGTATATTAAGTCTCCAGAGTGAGTTGATTTATTCTGTTTTTTCAGGTGAGTTACTGAAGTTTCAGAGAGGGGTTACATATCACCAAAGCAGGATGTGGCAGTCCTAGGGTTTTGACATAATGAGCTGTGAGTCAAAGGTTGCTTTCCTGACATTTCAGGATCTTGTATCTGCTAATCAGTTCATCTTTGCCATCAACCTGAGTGCTTTTCAGAGACTGGACCACATATGACTCACTACATGGGATTCATTGATCTTGTTTACTTGTTTAGTCTCATAAAAGAAACATGTCTTCCTAGCCCCTGTCTGATTATTTATCTATCCTGTACATTCCAGTGAATAGTATTTGAGAGATAAAGTCATAATAACATATTCAAAGGTTTCTTTGTGATGAATTTTCACACACACGCGCGCGCGCGCGCACACACACACACACAGTAAGTTATGTCTTCAGTAATAGGGTCTTATCATCAGGTTATGGAGAGTAACCAATAACTTTCTTGGCAAGAGTCTGGAGTCACATTGTATTTTCTCATTTCTATATAAATGGTAGTTCTTTATAAAAAATGTCTACACATTGTATCAAATGTAGAAGATGATAAAAAGATGTGACTATTGGGGATTGAGAGAAAGACCTAAGTTTGACCTGCAGAACTCATAAAAAAAGCTGTGTGTGGTGTCACATGCTTGCCATCCCGCTTCTGGTGAGGTGGGGACAGGTAGGTTCCTACCACTCACTGGCCAGCCTAGCCTAATAGGTGAGTTACAGGCCAGTTCAAGACTCCTGGACAGTATCTGTGGAATGACAACTAATGTTGACCTCTGGCTCCCACTTGTATGTACAAACATATGCCCGTGTTTCCAGCCCCAACACACACATGACAATGAGGACATCTGAAGAATAAATGTGACTATGAATTATTTGGTGTGGAGTATAAAAATCAAAGAATGTCACTGTTCCCAAACTAGAATGGATACATCATGATGAGACCATAGATTCAAATGAAGGAATGTTAACTGATAAAGCTGGAGATACTTGTAATGTCATTCATACAAAGCAGTAGAACTGAAGGTAATTTAACTTTTTAGGAAGTCATGTAAGCTTATGTTTTAGAAAATTGTACTTTATGAGTAAGAAGTATTTATTTACTGAAAAGGAAATGGGCACTCAGAGGGATTCAGAACTGTTGAAGGACACAGACTGATCATCCCTTATCTCGGGAATGAAAGGCCTGGGAAATTCATACCTTTGGGTAAAGAACGTCCATCAGGGAAGGTGACAGATGTGCTGAGTTCTCTGGCAATGCCTGGGACAGGTGGGTAGAGCCTCAGGGCCTCCTTGATGCACATGGTGGTGTAGGGAATCTGGTCCAGGTGATCCCTGAAATAAAGTCCATCCTTAAGGTCAGTTAGACTGGAGACCAGGGGCTCCTCCCTACCCAAAGAATATGGGCATTTCTACATCTTGAACTCTAACCAGGTGATGGAGGATCCGTCACCTAGGACGCTCTGAACTTCCTCTCTGCATCTCTGTTGGTGCTCAGGGTGTGTGGCCAGAGCATAGAAAATCCAGGAGACTCCACTGGCTGTGGTGTCATGGCCCTCGAACATGAATGTGTCCACCTCAGCACGTAGGTCCTTGTCAGAAATGTTGTCCCCATTCTCCATCTAAGGGAAGCAACAGGCATCATCAGAGCTGTGCTTGTTTCTTGTGTGTTCCCAGGCAAACTCTTGGGTCTCTGCTGTACACACTCACTCTGGCAAATAAGAGGATGTCCAGAAAATCCAAACGTCTCTTCTTCTTGATCTTTTCCAGCTCTCTCTCATCCTGCAGCTCACCTTTTCTCTGCTTGATCACTCCATCTATTCCAGAACATCAATTATCACACAGACCTGAGTGCTACAGTAGCCCCATGTAGCTCCATGTGTCTCCTTGCCTGAAGCTATGTGCTCTATATAGATCGGCAAGTAAGGAGTGGGCAGGGTTAAAAGACTGGTATCTTCTGATGCAGGTCAGACCTCTCTTAGCACCAGGGGCAATGGAGGTTCTGCTTGAGTTCTGGGTCGTGTCTCATTACACGTTACCAATATGATGACACCCACATAGCACCTGGCATTCTGACTTCCCAACCCCCAACACAGACAGTGTAAAAGTATCTAGGATGTATATGACCTGGGTCCTATAAGGGAGTGCTCTGAAGGGTCTGGATCTGCTTCAGAAGTCATCAATAGCCCCTTTGAGCTGATCCTAGAAAATGAGGGAGACAGAAGGTACAAACAGAACCTGTGTGATCATGGGCAAGTTGACAAGCTTGGTTGAACAAATGGCCATTGGAGGAAAGATTGTAGACGGTATCATTCTGATGAAAGATATTCCTCACACGGGAGTGAAACAGGTTATTCAAGTTCCCAATGGCCTGGATGTAGGTCTTATAATTTCTGAAGAAGAAACAGAACGGATTTGACTGTAGAGAGATCTGACCCACAGATAGAATGGACTCTAGGGAGATTTCTATATTGTAGAAACAGACAACATTGCGACACACATTAACTCTGTCTTATAACCCTTGTAATTTTCAAGCTGGTAGAAGGTGGCATGAGTGTCTAGGCATCCACCTCAGCTTGGGATCAGCGGTCTGTGGTTGTGGTAGGATTGGATTGGTTCAGGGATTGATCTGGAGCTGGGATAAGACTCTTTATTGAGTATACAAGATGTCCCAGATGCATCACAGATAAGTCCATATCAGTTGGTAAGACACAGGCCCTGAAGTACAAGGGTTGTCACTCACCCATCCACCTGGACACTGCCCTTGTGACTGAAGGCACACTTCATGACAGTGTCTAGGGTCATTAAGGAGATGTGCTGAAAGATCTCTATAGAGGAGTCCTGACCAGCCAGCTGTTCCCATTTGTCCTGTGGTGGGAGAGGAACATTGACTTAATTTCCCCAGAAGACATGTGCTCAATCAACTGAATTCTTTCCCAATAGTTTAAGATACTGTGTTCTAAGTCTGTCAATTTAGATAACAGATGTTTTACAGATTGCAAAATGAATCTTTGTGAAAGGACACCTATATTCTTGTAAATTACTTAAAAATTAAATCTAGAAACTCATAAGAAAGGAAACAAGTTTCACATGTTTACGATTAGTTAAGGTGTTTTATCTGTTAAGCAATGCTGTTTTTAGGGGATAAAAAAGATGATACATCAGTGTTTGGAGAGCTGAGCTCAACCTGAGATAATGATAGGACTTCTATGTATAGAACATAAAATCCCAAGTAGACAGGATAGCATTTCTAATGGGGGTTCCCAGTGACTTCAATTGCTATGTATTCATCAAAAACTTTCTCAGAACAATTGACTCATTGTGGTATTTTGAATGAAAATAGCTCCCATAGGCCCATAGTGAGTGGCACTACTGGGGGGTATGGACTTGTTGGAGGAAGTGGTCACTGGGGGCAGGCTGGCTTTGAGGTCTCAGATGCTCAAGCTAGGCCCAGTGTTTGATTCTCTTCCTGCTGCTTTTGGATCTGATATAGAGTTCTCAGCTACCTCTCTAGTGTTATGTATGCCTGTGTGCCACCATGCTTCCCAAGATGACAATGGACTAAACCTCTAAACTTTAAGCTGGCCCCAATTAAATGTTTTCCTTTATAAGAGTTTCTGTGGTCATAGTGTCTCTTCACAACAATGAGACCCTAATTAAGACAGAAGTTGGTACCAGGAGTGGGGTATTGCTGTGATAGCCAGACCATGCTTTGTTTGGAGTAATATGGACTTTGGAATTTTGGATTATAAAAGCAGTTGAATGCTTTAAGTGGGGCTTAATGGGCCACATTAGTAGAAGGACAGTGGTGCTGAGGGCAACTTGAACTGTGGGGTCCTGGCTCAAGAGGTTTCAGGGGGGAAGAATTTTAGTATGTGGCCTAGGGACTGTTGTGATATTTTGGCAAAGAATGTGACTGTTTTTTGCCTGTGTTCAAAAAGTCTGCCTGAGGCTATAGTGAAGAGTTTTGGATTAATTGCATTGGCAGAGGATATCTTAAAATAGCCTAGTATAGATTATGTCTTATGGTTATTAGTATTCACTCTTATACATATCTATAATGAAAAGGAGCAAACTAAGCAAGAAAAAATACAAAATGTATACTTTGTGAAGAAAGGAGGCATCAGGAATAAAATGAAGCTAAGGTCTGTGTTGAAGGAGATAAACAGAGTAAAGAAAAGCTTGATGCTAATTGGAATAAAGGGAGTGGTGACCTCAGAACAAGACCCCACCCAGATAAACTTCCAATTTATGAAAAGAGATTAAAGAAAAGTGAAAAAGAATTAAAGAAAAGCCTAGGGCCAGGCCTAGTGGTGCACACCTTTGATCCGAGCACTCAGAAGGCAGAGGTTGGTGGATCTCTAAGTTTGAGGCCAGCCTGGTATACAGCTTGAGTTTTAGGACAGCCAAGCAAGGAAACCACCAAAACCAGCTGGTGAAGATGTAATTGAATGAGGGGGTCCATGCCTAGGCCTAGCAAGCCTCAGAACTTAGCAGCTTTGGCCACATGGTTCTTCCTTCAAGAAAAGAAGGAAGGGATTATCAATTTTCCCTCCATGACTAAGGAACGCTGCTGAGACCAGGCATATGTCATGGGCATCCTTGCATAGAGGCTTAATGAGGTTATTGTATGAAGCTGTGAAGATGAAGCTTCTATTGCCTTGGAACCCCAAAATGTTGGAGATTCTGTGGGCTATATGCTTATTAGAGCTGTTAACAGGGAGTGGAACAAGCCAACAAAGCTGAAAAAAAGTTGGAGATCTGAAGAGCACTTTGACATAAGACATTGAGATGCAGTGTTTGGAGTTTGCCAGCTTGTTTTCAGTCTTGCTTTGGCTCAGTGTTTCTTCACTATGCTGTCTTTTCTCCCTTTTGGGATTGTAAGCTATATCCTGTACATGTCAGGAGTATGTGATCTGCTTTTTCATTTTGATTTTTCAGGGGATTAAAGTTAAGAGATTGCATGAGTCTCTTAGACTTTGAACTTTGAACTTTTGAACTTTGGACTATGGGAACTTTTGAAGTTGGACCAAATGTATTTCTGCATTAGGATATGGCTACAAGCCTATGGAGGTCAGGGAGTGGAATGTGGTTGGTGATTTGAATGAAAATGGCCCCATAGGTCCATTAGGAGGTGTGGTCTTGTTAGAGTATGTGTGGCTTTGTTGGAGGAAATAGGTGATCACTGGAGGTGGGCTTTGAGAACTCAGATGCTCAAGGCACACCTAGTGTCTCAATCTCTTCCTGCTGTTTTTGGATCAGGATATAGAATTCTCAACTACCTCTCCAGCACACCATGTATGCCTGTCTGTGTTCTACCATGCTCCCCACTATGATGACAATGGATTAGATCTCTGAACTGTAAGCTAGCTCCAACCAACTAAAATAGTCATAATCCAGAGTCCCGTTGAAAGGTGGTGATATGGCAGGTTTAGCTATGACAATGTGGATCTGGAGTCCATCTCCCTGATGAGTCACTCAAGTCTATGCAGAAGCACTGAGACCTAAGGGAAACCCCAACTAAGTATCATCCTGGAAAGTCTCTCTGAAGTCAAAGATTTAAAGAGGGAGAAGAGTATCCGGATGGTCTTTGCCTTGGGCAATGAGCAAGTATGGCCATATCCTAGTACCTGGAATATTTCTGTTCCAACTATATTTGAAGAATCTGTATTTATAGTAGAATACATATATAAAGCTTGTTAATGTATACACTGAATAGGTGAAGAGAGAGATTGAGAGGAAAAGGGAGAAAGAGAAAGAGAGAGAGGGAGAGAGAGAGAGGAGAATATAAGCAGTGAGAAGAGAAAGAAGAAGAAGAAAAAGAAGAAGGAGAAGGAGAAGGAGAAGGAGAAGGAGAAGCAGCAGCAGCAGCAGCAGCAGCAGCAGCAGCAGCAGCAGCAGCAGCTCTGGCAGTGTGGAGCTAAAAACAACACTGCTAACTCCATTTTGTTTTCCAGACGCCATATGGGCCAAACTAAGGGCCTGGGAAACAAAACTTCTGACTTGCACAGGAGCAGAATGTCCCAAGGAGGTCCCCTCCCTGCCCACAGAATAGAATGACTCCCTGCCCACTGAATAGAATGACTCACCTGCCCACTGAACAGAATGACCCACCTGCCCACCGAGCAGAATGTTAAGATCCCGACCCTGTCCACTGACAGGGGCCAAGCCTCGGAGGGTACATTCCTGCTTGCAGCCAATCAGCTTCTCGCTACTATGGAAACCCCCTAACCACCCACCTGTGATTATTGCCTTTAAAATGCCCCTTTCCCTGGAGCACAGGATCGCCATCTTGTGGCGGTCCAAGCTAGCTTGCTTTGATTAAAGCCCTGTTGCTCGACTCCTGTGGTCTTTCTGTTTCTGGGGGTTCTCACGAGTCGGGTACTACAGCAGCTGTGGCAGTAGTAGTAGCAAAAGCAATAGATGATGTAGAAAGGACAGCAGAGCTGAGGGAAGTAGAGGAGAATAGTCAAATAAACTCACTAGCATCAATCGAATGGAGTCGGCCATGTTTTTCACATAGGGTTTCAGAATGTCATAGTGGAAGGCCGGGGTTAGCATCCGCCGGTGCTGGAACCATGGCTTTCCATTCAGCAAAAGCAAACCATACCCTGGGCCAAAAAGGGGTGTGTGTATATGTCAGATCAAATCAGAGAGACCATTAGATAAATTGGGGCAAAGAACTATAGAGTGAAACTATTAGAGACAACTCTGAAGAATGGTACAGTCCAGAACATAAGTTTCACAGCTAGTGGCACTGGCATACATGCTGTGATTATGACAGCTGTGAGATAAAAATTGCAAAAGGGTTAGAGGGCGGTAGATAAAACTGATGTTAAGATAGGACTGTTTGGAGAAGTGAAGGGTCAGAAGTAGAGCTTTGAAGGTAGATTATGACAGTGGTAGTCTGTCACATTTCATTCTCTGTGTACCAGAGACACAACACTTGGAAGATCTAATTAGGAGTAGACCACATTCACAATTTAGACATACGTACCAATCCAAGGAGCTAACAATCTGTAGACACCATTATCCTTTGGATCTGAAAGGGAAACAATGACTTAACAAGCAAAGGGATAGATAAGGCAGCCCCAAGGCAACTGTGTTGAAACCTTGAGTTTCTATGATATTTTAAGTGCTGTTTATTGGCAAACTGTCTAATGTCACTGTCCATTTCCTCATATCCCCTTCAAGCTCTGTTCTCACAGTCAGGCTCAGGAAGGTAGGATTCATGTACTAGTAGCTGGACTCCTCCATGGCTGAGGTGCTTAGTTGATGAGAAACAGTCCATGCATTCAAAGTCAAAGAATAGAGCAAGTGTGACATGTGTGTGTGTGTGTGTGTGTGTGTGTGTGTGTGTGTGTGTATGTTAGCTTAGTTATTCTATGAGTCCAGAAAGGTAACAATTAGAGATTTCAAACTTGAAGCAATTAACAAGACTTACCATCTTAATTTGATTAAATAACAAGGAAAGATGAAGACATTAGGCTAAGGGATTTGAATTTTCAGTACTGAATGTTGTCGATGTGCTGGGTTGTAGCCTGAGAGAATGGTAGAGTGTGTAGGGCCACATCCTTATAGAATTTGATGGGGCAAGTACCAAAGAGGAAGGTGCTTATCTCTTCACAATGGCATGTCATGCTCACCTGATCTCCCCAGAATCACCTTCATATAGTCAGGGTCATAGACAGTTAAGTAGGCTCTGCTCCCCCAGAACCACCGAGGAAAGGCACTTGGGAAGTTCTCTATGCATGTCATAATATGCTGTAGTTCTTGGTCACCTTGGAATTGCTGTTGAGGGAAAGATAAGGTAGTGGGGCTTTTGTTTAGTTTTTGGACTGGAGACAAGAGCAGGGCAAGCACAAGAACATAGTTCTGGATTTTTCCAAAGCTGCCAGGAAGGTGGGGTACTTCAATGAACTATCTGTGCTATCACTCATAGCTTTGCTACATGGGGGGGCTGGTCCTGAGCTGGAGTTGAAAGTCCTGTTGGATGGAGCTGTGGTCCTCAGAGGAACCACAGGGTCAGATCCTCAGATCTGCACACAAAACACCACATACCCATTTCCTTCTAAGAGCATCTATTGCACAATCCTTTGTTGAATGCTTTTCCATGTATCCTCCTAATTGGCTCTGTACTTTATTTCCTGGGGTGACAGTGAAATGGGTCAGTATTGTCCCTTCCCAGCCTACAGGATGCCATACTGTCTCCTTTCTGGGTGATTTCATAACCTGTGCCTGGCTCTTGAGCTGAACCCTGTGGGACAAGAAAGTGATGGTGTGCTTGAATCCAAGTAGCTTTAAGAGGTCAGCTTGGGAACTTTGAGATATTCTACCAGGGTCCTCTCCCCCCTCCAAGCACATGGAAGAAACAGGTTAGAAAGCATGTAGGCTGGAAGGGAGGGGCAGATTAAGCCCCTGCTACCTCATTCCCTAAAGACCAATCAGTTTAAAAGTCACACTGTTCTGCCAATCACCTTGTACATAATGGTGGCTGCTCTAAAATCCTATATAAGGTCCCTGAATGGGCTCCACAAGGTTGCCCTCCTGTCTTGGTATGTAGAGTGACAGCGTGCTGATGAATCAATAAATTTCTCTTACATTTTGCCTCAATCTCTGACTCTGTGTGTCCATTCAAAGAGTCTTCGGTAAGTTAAGACTCCCCAGAGTCTTACAGCTTCCAGTGCAGGGTGTATGGAAGGAGAAAGGAGAGCTAAATGACCCTATGGAAATTCTAGCAGTGCTCTCATATAAGGTCCCTATCCAGGTTTTTCCTTTAATGTGCCATGACTTTTAGATTGTAATTCACCCATCCTGAAAATTTCCCTAGTCTGGGGCAGCCACTAACTTATGCCAGCAGTGTGAACTCTTCTTGTGCCTGATAGCTTCTAAGATGATCACCATTGCTATACCAAGAACTGGTGGGGGCATGGTTTTCATCTCTCTGATGTCTGCATTCCTAGGCAAGCCCTGAGCTTGGGAGAGAATAGCCATGAGTGACTAGGCAAAGAACTACTTAAAAGTTGTTTGAGAACAGCAGAGATATTAAAGGTGCTCAGTCAGAATAGGAGGAGACTAGGAGGACCAGCCAAAGCTTTCAAAGTTCAAGACTAGTACAGAGTGGAGCAACAGCCAGACAGTTTGAATAACCCTATTGTTAGAATGACATGCCTTAGCCTGTGCTGGGCATCTCATGAGGCACTTGGACTCCTTATATATCAGGCTTTGCCCCCTGAATTTGATGACTGGTCTCTGAGACACCCATCCTCCCTGTTCTCCCACCCATCCTTCCCTTTCCTTCATACCTTGTGCCCAAAGAACCAGTGAAAGGGGGGTGATGGGAACTGCTGGAAAGCCTTGAGTAGCCATTGCCTGTGTAGGTAGAACTGAACCACTTTGACCAGCAGCAGGAGCAGACCAAGCACAGAGGCCACTTGGAGGAAGCCAGAGATGCTGCCTGTGAATCGGGTGGGGCTCAGAGCAGAGACAGTCATGGTGCAGGCACTCCTCAGTTGCTGTCCTCACTTTCACTAATGCTTTCTACCTCCTGCCTAAATCCTGCAAGGATTGCCCGCCTACCTGTGGGAGGGAGAAGGGCAAGGCTGACCAATCATGATCTCAAAGTTCAGTTGGTTAAATAACAGGAGTGATTTTTCTTGGGAATTAGAGACATGTTTTTTTTTTTCAGCTGCTGGTGGTTAATGGACAGACCTGCGCCCACTTTCCTCTCTTTGTGCTGGTCAAGAACATTGACTTGTTTGCCTTTTATTTTCCTTTTCATTGTACTTGCTGTATACACTTATGGGATACAGTGTGATATTTCAACACCTGGGTACTGCACATATAAGTTAAGCAGAATATTTATAATTTCCTTAAATATTCACCCACTTATTTTTTAATCTTTTCTTGCGAAGTTTTATTTAATTATTAACAATCAAGCAACATTGTCATGTAAAAATAAATATCTTGCTAAAGTCGTGTGTGGTGTGGAGGTCCTCACACACCGGCTCTTTCCCAAGATCCATAGCTTAAGTGTGTGGCTTTATTTGTTGCTCTTGGGAGGTCCTTGGGTTTCCATGGCAGACCCAGCACCTACATAGTTTCTTTTGAATTATCCATGCCAAATGGATGGTGAGTGGTTGCTACTTCAAACTGGAGAGCATCTAGGCATTGCTACCCTTCTCCATCTAGGTAGGCCAGTCTCATGGGCAGTCCATGCTTTGGGATGCCAAGGGCTCTGGTGCTTGTTTTGCTTTTCTGGAACCGACGGGTTTCTTTCCATTCCTCGGCACCTTCCTGTGAGGTTTTTTTTTTTTTTTTGGGGGGGGGAATAGCATACAGTTGAATTTCATTTTTTTTTTTTTAAAAAATCTATTCAGCCAACCTAACTCTTTTACTTGGAAAGTTTAGTTCATTTTTAAAAAGTTTCTGTGGTAGATTCTAATGCTATTCTACCAAAGCCTTGCTTATATGGGACTTGGCATTTTTCTCTTGGTTTTAGAGAGCTTGAATATAGTATGTCTTCAACAAGACCAAATCAGTTGAATCTAATTGAGGCCCTTTGAATTTACTGTACTTGGATGCTCATGTATTTCCCAATAAATATTGGAAAGCTTTCAGCTGTTATTTAACTCAATAGCTTTTCTTAGTTAGGGTTTTACTGCTGTGAACAAACACCATGACCAATGAAACTCTTATAAGGACAACATTTAATTGGGTCTGGCTTACAGGTTTGGAGGTTCAGTCTAATATCATCAAGGCAGGAGCATGGCAGCACCCAGACAGGCATGGTGCAGGAGAAGCTGAGAGTTCAACATCTTGTTCCAAAGGCAAATGGGAAGACTGGCTTCCAGGCAGCTAAGATGAGGGTCATAAAGACCACACCCACAGTGGCACACTTCTTCCAACAAGGCCACACCTCCAAATAGTGCCATTCCCTGGGCCAAGCATATTCAAACTACTGCAGCTTTATTTGTTTATGTATTTACTTATGATTTGCTTGTATGCATGTGCCACATGAATGCCGTGTGTGTGGAGGTCAGAGAAAAACTTACAGGAGTCAGTTTTTCCCTATCTTGTAGGTTCCAGAGATGAAACTCAGGTCTTGGTCCAGATGAAATTTGGTAGAAAGTGCTTCTAACCACCGAGCCACCTCACCAGCCCTCATGAAACAGGTTTCTTTTCATTTGGTAACTCCTATAATATGATCATTTTTCACTTATTAGTATCTTGTTGGTTATATACTTTATTTTTTGTCTTTTTCTTATTTATTTCTCTTTTGTCTGGCCAGGTTATCTCAAAAATCTGTCTTCAAGCTCAGGATTTTTACTTCTATGTGATGTAATCTGCTACCGTGACTCAACTGTATCTTTAGTTTACTTATTAAGTCTTCTGTGGCTTCTTTTTTTAATGATCTGTATTTCCTTTCTTTTTTATTGGATATTTTACTTATTTACATTTCAAATGTTAGCCCCTTTCCCAGTATCTCCTCCGGAACCCCCCATCCCATCCCCCCTCCCTGCTTCTATGAGGGTGCTCCCCCATTCACCCACCCACTCTCACCTCCCTGCCCTGGCATTCCACTACACCGGCACATCTTCTCCCATTGATGCCTGACAAGGCCATCATCTGGTACATATGCAGCTGGGGCCATGGGTCCCTCCATGTATGCTCTTTGGTTGGTGGTTTAGGCCCTGGGAGTTCTGTGGGGTCTGGTCTGATATTTGTTGATATTGTTGTTCTTCCTATGGGATTGCAAACCCCTTCAGTTTCTCCATTGAAACTCTAAATCCTCCATTGGGGACCCCATGCTAAGTCCAATGGTTGGCTACAAGCATACACCTCTGTATTTGTCAGGCTCTGGCAGAGCCTCTCAGGAGACAGCCATATCAGGCTCCTGTCAGCAAGCACTTCTTGTCATCCACAATTGTGTCTGGATTTGGTGACTGTATATGGGATGGATCCCCAGGTGGTGTAGTCTCTGGTTGGCTCTTCCTTTAGTCTCTGCTCTACACTTTATCTCTGTATTTACCCCCATGAGTATTTTGTTCCCCTTTCTAAGAAGGACTGAAGCACTCACATTTTGGTCTTCCTTCTTCTTGAGCTTCATGTGGTCTGTGAATTGTATCTTGGCTATTCTGAGCTTTTGGGCTAATATCCACTTATCAGTGAGTGCATACCATATTCTTTTGTGATTGGGTTACCTCACTCAGGATGATATTTTCTAATTCCATCCATTTGCTTAAGAATTTCATGAATTCATTGTCTTTAATAGCTGAGTAGTACTCCATTGTGTAAATGTACCACATTTTCTGTATCCATTCCTCTGTTAAAGGACATCTGGGTTCTTTCCAGCTTCTGGCTATTATAAATAAGGCTGCTATGAACATAGTGGAGCATGTGTCCTTGTTATATGTTGGAACATCTTCTGGGTATATGCCCAGGAGTGGTATCCCTGGGTCCTCAGGTAGTACTATGTCCAATTTTCTGAGGATCTGCCAGACTGGTTTCCAGAGTGGTTGTACTAGCATGCAATCCCACCAACAATGGAGGAGTGTCCCTCTTTCTCCACATCCTCGCCAGCATCTGCTGTCATCTCAGTTTTTGATCTTAGCCATTCTGACTGGTATGAGGTGGAATCTCAGGGTTGTTTTGATTTGCATTTCCCTGATGACTAAGGATGCGGAACATTTCTTTAGGTGCCTCTTGGCTATTCATTATTCCTCAATTGACACAGTCACACTCGTGTCAACAGAACACATTCACTCCAGAGTTCATTTATTCAGGGTTTTTCCACTTCTTCTGATAGTCTCAGGATCATGCCTGGGCTGAGGTACACATAGTAGTCTCAGGTAGGAGACCAGATAATGTTCATTGGTTGCATACTCTATCTTCATGGGGACTTTACTCACTGAGTTGATCAGGGTAGGCTGCCCAGTTACCCCTAGAGCTTCTGATAGGAAGGAAGGGTCTCTCAGCTGTTTCCTATGGCCTTGGTAGGCTTAGATGCTCAGAGCAGGCTGTATGGCTGCTTTGTGGAAATTTAGGAAGTTGATTGGTGCTGACTGGATACAACATTGGATGCTGGGGTAAGGGTGGAGCTCAAGATAATGTCATGTAGGAGAAGATTGAGTGGTGGCCTGAGTTAGTGCTGCAAGTAAAAGATTACCTGAGCTGCAAACTGAGCTTGGGCTTCTCTAAGGGCAATAGTTTAGGTGCATGTGGTTCAAACAGAAACTGCTGGACACCAAGACGTATGCATTTCCTACAGTTTGATTTCATTTGGGGATCTATAATAATAGATGTTGTGTACTCTATTTCCCTCTTTATAAAGACATTCTGTGTCTCTGGGCTCTGTGTAATATTCCAGTGGAACAATATTTGCTTTTTCTCGGTTTTGGACCTTGTTATGGATGGAAATGTGGCAGATATGTCTAGTTAGCTATTTTGCTATTGATACTCCACTGAGCTCCTGCTGTGTGCCTGGCAGGGTGGTAATTTTGCTTGCATAGCAGCAAGCAAAACAGACACGAACCTTGACTTAAAAGAACTCAGTCTAGTTTACCATATGATTGGTTGTACCCTTGCCCTTATTTCAGTGATAAGAAACTGATTGAGAGAGTCCAAGTGTGATTGTTCAAAGGAAAACAATCATTAAGAGTCCTTGGTGGTACTGGTAACCTTCCCTATTGGACTAAAAGGCTGCCTCCCCTAGAATCTCCTGACATGCTCTCAAAGGCTTCTCCTTTGCCCTTTCTAAAAAAAGGGATTTATTTCTCAACCCCTAGGGTCAAAGGTCTTTTATTTTTCTCCTAAATCCTATGCTCTGTCAAAACTAGAGCAAAGTGGAATGGAATAATTTACACTCCATCTCACTGAACTTTACCCTAGTTTCATGCTTATTTTTTTCTATCTGCATTGTACCCTTCCCTTCTGACCTAGGATTTTTAGACTGTGGCCTTTTCCCTCTTTACCCAAGAAACCATTTTTCATCCCTAAAATGAGGTAAGATATTGCAAAGAGTTGTGGTATTTAAATCTGCTTGTCAGTTACTGTTAAGAATTCTTTGAGAATTTAATACAATGTGTCTTGATTACATTCATCCCTTCAAGTTCTTCCTAGATCTACACTCCATTTCCCTATAGACTAATTCTGTGTCTTCTTCCTGTGACTTGAAACCCATAAAGTCCAATTTGTGCTGCTCATACACTCCTTGGTGTACAGCCATGCACTGGAACATGGTCAACCTCCCAGGGGTTGACCTTTTTCCTTATATCTTTGCTACAGTTTGTTGAGAGTTGTGCTTGATCTTAGCCATTCTGTCTGGCATAAGATGAGATCTCAAAATTAGCAATGTTGAACACTCTGACAGATATTTTCTACCCATTTTTATATTCTCTTGAAAACTCTCTGCTCAGATAGATACATAGCCTATTTTCTACTTTTGAAATTATAATATAATTTACATCATTCCCCTTTTCCTTTCCTCCTTCCCACAAATCCCCCTACTTTCTTTCAAGCTCATGGCCTCGTTTTCTGTTGTTGTTTTTAAGTGTGTGTGTGTGTGTGTGTGTGTGTGTGTGTGTGTTCCTAAATACAGAAGTCCAACCTGATCAGTTTATATAATGTTACTTGTATGTGTGTTTCGGGAGTTCTATTTGTTATCCGATAATCAAATGTACTCTTCCCTGGGGAAGACCATTTTCCATGCTCCCAGCATTCCTCAGATTCCTGTTTGCATGTGTATAGGGCAGAGAATTTATGAGCTTTCCCCCTTCCATGTTAGCAAGTCTTTTGGTGTCATATTTAGAGAGAACTTGTTACTTCCATTTTCCTAAACCCATATAATTTCTAACTGTGTTCTAAATACTTAATCTTATACCCACAGACAAATGTTACTCCCATCCTTCATCAAAGAAACAATTTCTCTCTCCTCTTCCTCCTCTTCCTCACAACAGACAGATGCTCTAGTCAAAAGGCAGAGGATAATTAAGCACAGGGTGCTCAATTCCAGTTAATACATCTGTAACACAAGCTATATACCTAAGTCTTAGGGACCGTCATAGATGTGGTAGTGAAAAGATTGTAAGAGTCGGAAGGTCATGGTACCTGCTGCTAGAAAGCATCATTTAGACATGGCAGGGAAGTTGTAGCCATGAAATTTCAACAATGTAGTTACCTAAATAAGATCTGCTTAATCATTATACCAGTTAATATGCAAACATTGCTGGGGAAAATGTCACAAGAATTCATCCCTTGGTGAAGACCCTTAGGCAATAAATGAGAAGGGGAGAATTAGTTTTCCAGAAATGAGCCCACGATAGGTCAAGTCATCAGCCCTAAATGAATCTACATACTCAATACACAATGAAAGATTATCTTGAATTTGAGATAGACTGTGAGAGGGGACATGGGAGGAGTTGGAGAGGGAGCGGGAAGTATGGAAATGATATAAGTACAGTACACATGTATAAAATTATCAAAATGATGAGAAAGAGAAAAAAAAAACAAAAAACAACTCCAACATGTTCTTTTCAGTTAGGCCCATGATGTGGTCACAGTACGCATTTATTGAGTAAGTTAAGTTATAGGATCAAGTACTGAATAAAAAGTTTCACATACTTCTTTGTAAAATACTACATAGCATATTTTTAAAAATCTAGTATTAAAAAATGTTATATATATTTTTATTTTCCCAGGATCACTGGTTAGAGGTACAGTCAAGATTCGAACCCAGGCAGTCTGTTTGTGGGACTTTGTTGCTAACTATGGATGTAATGAAAATGGTGGTTATGTTGAGCCTCTGGTCCATATGGCATACCATGAACTTCCCAGAAGCCATTTCATGTTTCCCTTAATATTCCCACATAGCAGAAGATGTCAGATATGATCTGTGTTGGCACAAAGCTTCCAGGGAGGGCTAGTAGGGTGTATGGTCAACCTGTGACTAGATACTGGGCGTGTTGTCTTCTCAATGATTCTCATGAATGCTTTGGAAGTGTATAAGTCAAATTTACTAGAAAGCAAACTATGTAGCCACATGTAAATTATTAGCTTAACTTAAAATTTTTTTTCTGGTAGCATCAAGATTTATTAACAAATAAAGTTTCCCATTTAACTGCCATCCAGACAGTTCAAATAATGATCCTGAGAGTTGTGACTAGAAATTCATATCTTGATGCTTTCTACAAAATGTATCGGAGACCTATTGATGCCCATTACATTACATAATGTCCAATAACTATTGACTGATTCGGTGAATGATGAAGGGAAGCTGAGTGATCTTTTTCTGGGGGTGGGAGGTACTGGGTATTGAATGCTTGCCTTGAGTATATTAGGTAAATGCTCTATTACTTAACTACAGCCTAAGCACAATCCTAAGTAAGACTTTGAAGTGGTTGGATCTCCATCTTAAATGGGGGGGTTGTTTGTTATACCATAGTTTATAAAAGAATCAATATTTTTTTGTGTGCTTGATGGTTCAGTGTCTTCACAGTGGCATCTTGAACTGTGTACTCCTGTGGGGGGACTACCCCAGGCTTGTTTTATATTTTATTTTTATTTATGTGCTTTGCAGTTGTGGGGGTTGAATCCAGGGCCTGTCCAATGCTAGGCAAGTGCTCTACTACTGAGCTACATTTCCAGTCTTCTTTGACATTTTCCTTTGATGCTGAGTTTCATCAAATTACCCAGGCTGCCCTTGACATCAGACTTTAGCCTACGCATGCTCCTGAACTTGTGATCCTCTTTCTTCAGCCTCCTGAAAGACTGTGATCACAAGCCTGTATTTCTCTGCCTACCTTTGTTGTTTTCTTCTTTTTAAAAGTAATTAATTTTTTAGGTTAGCATAGAAAACATTGTGCTCCACCATGACATCTTTATGCATCTGCCCCCATACATTTTGTTCCCACCTCTCCTTCCCCTCCTGCTCTGCTCCTGATTCAGCTGGTTGCCTTCCTTTCTCAGTTAGTTCCCTTTTGCTTTCTTATCACATGAACACCATTACCATCTCCATTTCCTGCCTCCCTTAAGATCTTTCCCTCCCCTATCATGATCCCCTTCTTAGTTTTGTGAGTTGTGCATACACACAGGGAAGCACATATCACTGGGGTATGCTGGCTGCTAGGCTAGTTGAAAAACGTATGTTCCAGGTTCAGCAAGAGACATTGCCTCAAAGGGAGAAGACAGAATTACAGAAGAGGACACCAAACACCCTTCTATGGCCTCTGTGTATGGGACACAGGTGCATGACCCCCCCAAAATGTGCACATACAACACACACACACACACACACACACAGACACACAGACACACACACACACACACACACACACACACACACACACACACACACTGCAATATCCATGGCACATATGTATCACCTTTTCTTATCTGTTCATGTATAGATAAGCATCTAGGCTGGTTCCATCTTCTGGCTATTGTGAATAATGCAGCTATAAATACAGACACATACGTATCCACACTGTATGCTGGTTTAGAGTCATTTTGCCTTATACCCAGGAGTAGCACAGCTGGGTCATATGGTAGTCTAATTTTTAGTTCTATTATTACTATTATTATTATTATTTTGGGAGAAACCTCTGTAATGGTTTCTATTGTAACTGCCCAAGTTTACCTTCTTATCAGTAGGGAAAAAGCATTCCATTATCCCCATATCTTGCTAGCATGGATTACTATTTCTTTTTCATGGTAGCCATGCCAAATGTGGTGAGAGGATCTCAAATCAGTTTTGCATCTCAAGTTTGCATTTCCCTAATGGCTAAGGTTTCTGGATTCCCTTTCACACATTTCCTAAGAACTTACATTGTTTCTTCAGAGAACCATCTATTCAGTTCATAAGTCTATTTGCTGTTTGGGTTATTTTTTGGTGTGTTTAATTTTTGTAGTGGTCCTGTCTGATGCATCATTAGTAAAGGCACATTTCTGTGCACCATATATGCAACTGGTACTCAAGGAGACAAAAGGAGGGTATCATATCTTGCTGGAACTGGAGTAATAGATGGTTGTGAGCTGCCATGTGGGTGCTGGGAATCAAACCTGGGTCCTCTGGAAGATCAGACAGTACTCTCTTTTAAAAAAATTCCTTTACTTTCTTTTTTTTTGATACTTTATTTACATTTCAAATGTTTCCCCCTTTCCAGGTCTCCCCTTTGGACCCTCCTATAACCTTCCCCTCCCCCCGCCACTATAAGGGTATTCCCCCACCCACCCACCCACCCACTCTCGTCTTCCCTCCTTGGCATTCCCCTATACTGGGGCATCTAAGCCCCTCAGGCCCAAGGGCCTCTCCTCCCCATGATGGCGAACAAGACCCTCCTCTGCCATATATGTGGCCAGCACAATGGGTCCCTCCATGTGTATATTTTGGTTGGTGATCCAGTTTCCAGGAGCATTGGGGGGTCAGGCCAGTTGACACAGTTGCTCACTCCATGGGGCTGCAAACTCCCTCAGCTCCTTCAGTCCCTTCTCCAACTCCTCCATCTGGGACCTCACACTCAGCCCAATGGTTGCTGTGAAGTGAATTTTGGGTATTCTGAACTTTTGGGCTAATATCCACTTACCAGTGAGTACACACCGTGTTCATTCTTTTGTGACTGAGTTATCTCACTCAGGATGAAATTTTCAAGTTCCATCCAATTGCCTGCGAATTTCATGAAGTCATTGTTTTTAATAGCTGGGTAATAGTCCATTGTGTAAATGTACCACATTTTCTGTATCCATTCCTCTGTTGAGGCACATCTGGGTTGTTTCCAGTTTCTGGCTATCATAAATATGGCTGCTATGAGCATAGTGGAGCATGAGTCTTTATTACATGTTGGAGCATCTTCTGGGTATATGCCCAGGAGTGGAATAGCTGAGTCCTCAGGTAGTATTATGTTCATTTTACTGAAGGTTCACCAACTGATTTCCAGAGTGGTTGTACCAACTTGCAATCCTACCAGCAATAGAGGAGTGTTCCTCTTTCTCCACATCCTTGCCAGCATCTGCTGTCACCTGAGTTTTTGATCTTAGCCATTCTGATTGGTGTGAGGTGGAATCTCAGGGTTGTTTTGATTTGCATTTCCCTGATGACTAAAGATGTTGAACATTTCTTTAGGTGCTTCTTAGCCATTCGAGTTTCCTCAGTTGAGAATTCTGTTTAGCTCTCTTCCCCATTTTTTGATAGGGTTATTTGGATCTCTACAGTCTAACTTCTTGAGTTCTTTGTATATATTAGATATTAGCCCTCTATTGGACATAGGATTGGTAAATATCTTTTCCCAGTCTGGTTGCCCTGTTATCCCATTTACAGTGTCCTTTGCTTTACAGAAGCTTTGTAATTTCATGAGGTCCCATTTGTCGATTCTTGATCTTAGAGCATAAGCCATTGGTGTTCTGTTCAGGAACTTTTCCCCTGTGCCCAAGTGTTCAAGACTTTTCCCCACTTTCTCTTCTATTAGATTCAGTGTATCTGGTTTTATGTGGAGGTACTTGGTCCACTTGGACTTGAGCTTTGTACAGGGAGATAGGAATGGATCAATTCGCAGTCTTCTACATGTAGACTGCCAGTTGAACCAGCACCATTTATAGAAAATACTATCTTTTTTTCACTGGATGGTTTTAGCTCCTTTGTCAAAGATCAAGTGACCATAAGTGTGTGGGTTCATTTCTGGGTCTTCAATTCTATTCCATTGATCTACTTGTCTGTCACTGTACCAATACCATGCAGTTTTTATCACTACTGCTCTGTAGTACAGCTTGAGGTCAGGGAGGCTGATTCCCCCAGAGGTCCTTTTATTATTGAGAATAGTTTTTGCTATCCTGGGTTTTTTGTTATTCCATATGAATTTGAGAATTGCTCGAAGTCTATGAAGAATTGAGTTGGAATTTTGATGGGGATTGGATTGAATCTGTAGATTGCTATTGGCAGGATGGCCATTTTAACTATATTCATCCTGCCAATCCATGAGCATGGGAGATCTTTCTATCTTCTGAGGTCTTCTTTGATTTCTTTCTTCAGAGACTTGAAGTTCTTGTCATACAGATCTTTCACTTATTTGGTTAGAGTCACACCAAGATATTTTATATTGTTTGTGACAATTGTGAAGGGTGTCATTTCCCTAATTTCTTTCTCAGCCTGTTTATCCTTTGAGTATAGGAAAGATACTGATTTCTTTGAGTTAATTTTGTATCTGGCCACTTTGCTGAAGGTGTTTATCAGCTGTAGCACTTCTCTGGTGGAGTTTTTCGGGTCACTTAAGTATACCATCATATCTTCTGCAAATAGTGATATTTTGATTTCTTCCTTTCCAATTTGTATGCCTTTGACTTCCTTTTGTTGTCTAGTTGCCCTAGCTAAAACTTCAAGTACTATACTGAATAGATAGGGAGAGAGAGGGCAGCCTTGCCTAGTCCCTGATTTTAGTGGGATTGCTTCGAGTTTCTCTCCATTTAGTTTGATGTTGGCCACTGGTTTGCTGTATATTGCTTTTACTAAGTTTAGGTATGCTCCTTGAATTCCTGATGTTTCCAAGACTTTTATCATGAAGGGATGTTGAATTTTGTCAAAGGCTTTTTCAGCATCTAATGAAATGACCATGTGGTTTTTTTCTTTGGGTTTGTTTATGTAGTGGATTACATTGATGGATATCTGGGTATTGAACCATCCCTGCATCCCTGGGATGAAACCTACTTGATCATGGTGAATGATCGTTGTGATGTGTTTTTGGATTTGGTTTGCAAAAATTTTATTAAGTATTTTTGCATCGATATTCATAAGGGAAATTGGTCTGAAGTTTTCTTTTATTGTTGGGTCTTTGTGGGGCTTTGGTATCAGTGTAACTGTGGCCTCATAGAATGAATTGGGTAGTGTTCCTTCTGTTTCTATTTTGTGGAATAGCTTGAAGAGTACTGGTATTAGGTCTTCTTTGAAGATCTGATAGAATTCTGCACTGAACCCATCTGATACTGGGCTTTGTTTGGTTCAGAGAGTTTTAATGACTGCATCTATTTCTTTAGATGTTATGGGACTTTTTAGATGGTTTATCTGATTCTATCTTAACTTTGGTATTTGGTATCTGTCTAGAAACTTGTCCATTTCATCCAGATTTTCCAATTTCGTTGATTACTGGCTTTTCTAGTAGTATCTGATGATTATTCGAATTTCCTCAGAATCTGTTGTTGTATCTCCCTTTTCATTTCTAATTTTGTTAATTTGGATACTCTCTCTATGCCCTCTGGTTAGGCTGGCTAAGGGTTTATCTATCTTGTTGATTTTCTCAAAGAACTAGCTCCTGGTTTTGTTGATTCTTTGTATAGTTCTTTTAGTTTCCACTTGGTTGATTTCAGCCCTTAATTTGATTATTTACTGCCTTCTACTCCTCTTGGGTGTATTAGCTTCTTTTTGTTTAGAGCTTTCAGGTGTTCTGTTAAGCTGCTAGTATATGCTCTCTCCAGTTTCTTTTTGGAGGCATTCAGAGCTATGAGTTTTCCTCTTAACACTGCTTTTATTGTGTCCCATAGGTTTGGGTATGTTGTACTTTCATTTTCATTAAATTGTAGGAAGTCTTTAATTTCTTTATTTCTTCCTTGACGAAGTTATCATTGAGTAGAGCATTGTTCAGCTTCCATGTGTATGTGGGCTTTCTGTTGTTGTTGCCATTGAAGACCAGCCTTAATCCATAGTGATCTGATAGGACAGCCAGGGCTTTTATCCTCTGACCCACCTCTCTAGCTCTGCAAGCGCTTTTCTGAAACCATTGCAAAAAGCATTACTCCTTACTTTAATCTTAGCAAACTTACTATCAGTACATAGAAAAGCTGGTGGCTTTGCATATTAATTTTTCTATCCTGATAATTTGCGGAATGCATTTATTGGATCTAAGAATTTTCAATAAAGTATAGGAGTGTGATGTCTGCAAGTAAGGATACTTTAATCTTTTTTTTTTTATTTTCATATTTTATTTACATTTCAAATGTTTCCCCCTTTCCAGATCTCCCTTTTGGAACCTTCCCATTCCCTCCGCCCTCCCACTGCCTCTATGGGGATATTCTCCAACCCACCTCCCCACCCAACCCCCCACCCACTCTCATCTTCCCTCCTTGACATTCTCCTATACTGGGGGATATAACACCCTCATGCCCAAGGGCCTCTCCTCCCCCTGACAGGTAACAAGACCCTCCTCTGCAGTCTTTGTGGCCAGCACTATGGGTCCCTCCATGTGTATTCTTTAGTTGGTGGATCACTCTCCAGAAATATGGGGGGTCAGGCCAGTTGCCAGTGTTGCTACCTCCCTGGGGCTGCACACTCCCTCACCTCCTTCAGTCCTTTCTCCAAGCCCTCTATCTGGGACCTCGTACTCAGTACTACTGTTGCTGCGAAGTGACTCTTGGGTATTTCAAACTTTTAGGCTAATAACCACTTAACAGTGAGTACATACCATGTTCATTCTTTTGTGACTGCGTTATCTGGCTGAGAATGATGTTTTCAAGATCCATCCATTTGTCTGCGAATTTCATGAAGTCATTGTTTTTAATAGCTGAGTATTATTCCATTGTGTAAATGTACCACATTTTCTGTATCCATTCCTCTGTGGAGGGACATCTGGGTTGTTTCCAGCTTCTGGCTATTATAAATATGGCTGCTATGAATATAGTGGAACATGTGTTTTTATTACATGTTGGAGCATCTTCTGGGTATATGCCCAGTAGAGGAATAGCTGGGTCCTCAGGTAGTAGTATGTTCATTTTTCTGAGGGTCCGCCAAACTGATTTCCAGAGAGGTTGTATCAATTTGCATTCCCACCAGCAATGGAGGAGTGTTCCTCTTTCTCCACATCCTCTCCAACATCTGCTGTCACCTGAGTTTTTGATCTTAGCCATTCTGACTGGTGGGAGGTGGAATCTCAGGGTTGTTTTGATTTGCATTTCCCTGATGAGTAAGGATGTTGAACATTTCTTTAGGTGCTTCTCGGCCATTCGAGTTTCCTCAGTTGAGAATTCTCTGTTTAGCTCTCTTCCCCATTTTTTGATAGGGTTATTTAAATCTCTGGAGTCTAGCTTCTTGACTTCTTTGTATACATTAGATGTTAGCCATCTATCAGATGTAGGATTGGTAAAGATCTTTTCCCAATCTGTAGGTTGTCATTTAGCCCTAATTACAATGTCCTTTGCCTTACAGAAGCTTTGTAATTTTATGAGGTCCCATCTGTCAATTCTTGACCTTAGAGCACAAGCCATTGGTGTTCTGTTCAAGAACATTTCCCCTGTGCCCAAGTGTTAGAGACTCTTCCCTACTTTCTCTTCTATTAGATTCAGTGTATCTGGTTTTATGTGAAGGTCCATGATCCACTTGGACTTGAGCTTTGTGCAGGGAGATAGGAATGGATCAATTCGCAATCTTCTACATGTAGACCGCCAGTTGATCCAGCACCATTTGTTGAAGATGCTGTCTTTTTTCCACTGGATGGTTTTAGCTCCTTTGTCGAAGATCAAGTGACCATATGTGTGTGGATTCATTTCTGGGTCTTCGATTCTATTCCATTGATCAAACTGCCTGTCACTGTACCAATACCATGCAGTTTTTATCACTACTGCTCTGTAGTACAGTTTGAGGTCAGGGAGGCTGATTCCCCCAGAAGACCTTTTATTGTTGAGGATAGTTTTTGCTATCCTGGGTTTTTTGTTATTCCATATGAATTTGAGAATTGCTCTTTCTAGGTCTACAAAAAATTGAGTTGGGATTTTGATGGGGATAGCATTGAATCTGTATATTGCTTTCTGCAGGATGGCCATTTTAACTATGTTATTCCTGCCGATCCATGAGCATGGGAGATCTTTCCATCTTCTGAGGTCTTCTTCGAATTCTCTCTTCAGAGACTTGAAGTTCTTGTCATACAGATCTTTTACTTGTTTGGTTAGAGTCATACCAAGATATTTTATATTGTTTGGGACTATTGTGAAGGGTGTCATTTCCCTAATTTCTTTCTCAGCCTGTTTATCCTTCGAGTATAGGAAGGCTACTGATTTGCTTGAGTTAATTTTGTATCCAGCCACTTTTCTGAAGCTGTTTATCAGCTGTAGCAGATCTCTGGTGGAGTTTTTCGGGTCACTTAAGTATACCATCATATCATCTGCAAATAGTGATATTTTGATTTCTTCCTTTCCAATTTGTATGCCTTTGACTTCCTTTTGTAGCCTGAGTGCTCTAGCTAGAACTTCAAGTACTATGTTGAATAGATAAGGAGAGACAAGGCAGCCTTGTCTAGTCCCTGATTTTAGTGGGATTGCTTCAAGTTTCTCTCCATTTAGTTTGATGTTGGCCACTGGTTTGCTGTATAT
>JADRCH010000291.1:48268-99094 GCA_019843965.1 Rhynchomys soricoides | reverse complement strand
GATGTTTCCAAGACTTTTATCATGAAGGGATGTTGAATTTTGTCAAATGCTTTTACAGCATCTAACGAGATGACCATGTGGTTTTTTTCTTTGAGTTTGTTTATGTAGTGGATTACATTAATGGATTTCTGGATATTGAACCATCCCTGCATCCCTGAGATGTAGCCTACTTGATCATGGTGAATGATTGTCTTGATGTGTTTTTGGATTCGGTTTGCAAGAATTTTATTCAGTATTTTTGCATCGATATTCATAAGGGAAATTGGTCTGAAGTTTTCTTTTATTGTTGGGTTTTGTGGGGCTTTGGTATCAGTGTAACTGTGGCCTTATAGAATGAATTGGGTAGTGTTCCTTCTGTTTCTATTTTATGGAATAGCTTGAAGAGTATTGGTATTAGGTCTTCTTTGAAGATCTGATAGAATTCTGCACTGAACCCATCTGGTCCTGGGCTTTTTTTGTTTGGGAGACTTTTAATGACTGCTTCTATTTCTTTAGGAGTTATGGGACTGTTTAGATGGTTTATATGATCCTGATTTAACTTTGGTAATTGGTATCTGTCTAGAAACTTGTCCATTTCCTCCAGATTTTCCAATTTTGTTGCATATAGGCTTTTGTATAGGATCTGATGATTTTTTTAATTTCCTCAGAGTCTGTTGTTATATCTCCATTTTCATTTCTAATTTTGTTAATTTAGATACTGTCTCTGTGCCCTCTGGATAGTCTGGCTAAGGGTTTATCTATCTTGTTGATTTTCTCAAAGAACCAGCTCCTGGTTTTGTTCATTCTTTGTATAGTTCTTTTGGTTTCCACTTGGTTGATTTCAGCCCTTAATTTGATTATTTCTTGTGTTCTACTCCTCTTGGGTGTATTAGTTTCTTTTTGTTCTAGAACTTTCAGATGTGCTGTTAAGCTGTTAGTGTGTGCTCTCTCCAGTTTCTTTTTGGAGGCATTCAGAGCTATGAGTTTTCCTCTTAACACTGCTTTCATTGTGTCCCATAGGTTTGGGTAACTTGTACTTTCATTTTCATTGAATTCTAGGAAGTCTTTAATTTCCTTCTTTATTGCTTCCTTGGCCAACTTATCATTAAGCAGTGCATTGTTCAGCTTCCATGTGTATGTGGGCTTTCTGTTGTTGTTGTTGCCATTGAAGACCAACCTTAATCCGTGGTGACCTGATAGGAGGCATGGGATTATTTCAATCTTCTTCTATCTGTTGAGGTTTGTTTTGTGACCAATTATATGATCAATTTTGGAGAAGGTACCATGAGGTGCTCAGAAGAAGGTATATTCTTTTGATGCAGGATGAAATGTTCTATAGATATCTGTTAAACCCATTTGGTTCATAGCATCTGTTAGTTTCACCGTGTCTCTGTTTAGTTTATGTTTCCAAGGTCTGTCCATTGTTGATAGTGGGGTGTTGAAGTCTCCCACTATTATTGTGTGAGGTGCAATGTGTGCTTTGAGCTTTAGTAGAGTTTTTTTTATGAAAGTGGGAGCTCTTGCATTCAGGGCATAGGTGTTCAGAATTGAGAGTTCTTCTTGGTAGATTTTTTCTTTGATGAGTAAGAAGTGTCCTTCCTCCTCCTTTTTGATGAATTTTGGTTGAAAGTCAATTTTATCCGGTATTCGAATGGCTACTCCAGCCTGTTTCTTGGGGCCATTTGCTTGGAAAATTGTTTTCCAGCCCTTTACTCTGAGGTAGTGTTTGTCTTTAATACGGAGGTGCGTTTCCTGGATGCAGCAAAATGCTGGGTCCTGTTTATGGATCCAATCTGTCAGTCTATGTCTTTTTATTGGGGAGTTGAGACCATTGATGTTAAGAGATATTAAAGAATAGTGATTGTTATTTCCTGTTATTTTTGATGTTGTTAATATTGTTTGTGTGGCTATCTTCTTTTGAGTTTGTTGAAATATTACTTTCTTTCTTTTTCTTGAGTGTAGTTTCCCTCTTTGCGTTGGCATTTCCCATGTATTTTTCTTTGTAGGGCTGTGTTTGTGGAAACATACTGTGCAAATTTGTATTTGTCATAGAATATTTTGGTTTCACCCTCTATGATTATTGAGAGTTTTACTGGGTATAGCAGCCTGGGCTGGCATTTGTGTTCTTTTAGAGTCTGTATGAGATCTGCCCAGGATCTTATAGCTTTCATAGTCTCTGGTGAGAAGTCTGGTGTAATTCTGATAAGTCTACCTTTATATGTTACTTGCCCCTTTTCCCTTACTGCTTTTAATATTCTTTCCTTGTTTTGTGTATTTGGTGTTTTGTCTCTAATGTGCCGGAGGAATTTCTTTTCTGGTCCAGTCTATTTGGAGTTCTGTAGTCTTCTTGTATATTTATGTTCATCTCTTTCTTTAGGTTAGGGAAGTTTTCTTCTATCATTTTGTTGAAGATATTTACTGGTCTTTTAAGTTGGGAGTCTTCACTCTCTTCTATACCTATTATCCTCAGGTTCTGTCTTCTCATTGCATCCCGGATATCTTGGATGTTTTGGTTTAGGAGTTTTTTTCATTTTGTGTTTTCTTTGACTGTTGTGTCCATGTTTTCTATGGTATCTTCCGCACCTGAGATTCTCTCTTCCATCTCTTGTGTTCTGTTGGTGATGCTTGCATCTATGACTCCTGATTTCTTTCGTATGATCTCTAATTCCAGGGTTGTCTCCCTTTGTGATTTATTTATTGTTTCTATTTCTGTTTTTAATTCCTGAATGGTATTGTTCATTTGATTGCTTGTGTTTTCCTGTATTTCTGCCCATTTGATTGTGTTTTCCTGTCATTCTTCAAGGGATTTTTTTGTGTCCTCTTTAAGGGCTTCCAATTGTTTACCTGTGTTCTCTTGTATTTCTTTAAGGGAGTTATTTATTTCCTTCTTAAAATCTTCTATCATCCTCTTGATAAGTGATTTTAAGTCTGAGTCTTCCTTTTCTGGTGTGTTGGGGTATCCAGGGCTGTCTGTGGTGGGAGAGCTGGGTTCAGCTGAAGCCAAGTAGTCTTGGTTTCTGTTCCTTGTTTTCTTGCCCTTGCCTTTCACCATCTAGTTATCTCTGGAGTTAGCTGGTCTTTCTCTCTCTGACTGTGGCTTGTCTTTCCTTCAAGCTCAGATGTCAATATTCCTGGGAGACCAGTTCTCTCTTCCAGCTGTTCTTCAGACCCTGTGTCTGGAATCATCCTGTTGCTGGCTCCTTAGCACAAGTGGGCAGGTAGCTTTCTCCCTGTGCTATTTGTATATAGAGAGGCCTGTTGGCCCAGGCGGGGTTTCTGGCTGCAGGTGGAAGCAGGCAGGCTCTTACCTCTCGCCTTTTCCTCAGTCCCTGCCTCTGGAGCCGGAGTCGGATACTTTAATCTTATCCTTTCCTATCCATGCTTTTTCTTTTGACCTACTGTTCTAGTTAAGACTTCAGGCACTGAGTTGAATGAGAGAGGAAAGTGTGCACTCTCTTGTTTTAGATGTTAGAGGAAATGATCTCAGTTTTCCTTCGCTGAATATAGTGCTAGCCATGAGTTTGTACACTAATGTGTTCTTCTATTTCTAGTTCCTTCAGGACTTTTTATCTTGAGAGAACATTTAACTTGTTTGAAGGCTTTTTCTGCATCAATTGATAATACCATATAGTGTTTGTTTTTAAGTCTACTTATGAACAGAACTGCATTTCTTAATTTGTGTATGTCAAACCCATCTTGCATTTCTGGAATAAAACCAAATTCATCATGATGCAGAAGCTTCTTAAATTATTCTTGAATTTGGTTGCAAGAATTTTATTGAGAAATTTGCATTTACTTTTATCATAATAATTATCATATTTTATCATAAGAATTTTCTTTCTTTTTTGTTTTTTGTTTTTCATCCAGTTTTGACATCAGAGTAGTGCTGGATTGATAACAGAACTAGTTTGGTAAGTGTTATTTGTTTTTCTATTTTATGAAATAATTGGAGGAACATTGGTGTCTGGTCCTCTTTCAGGGTTTGTTAGAAGTCAGCTGTGAATCCATCCAGTGTCAGGCTTTTTCTTTTGTAAAACTTAAACAAATATATTCATGGGGGGGGGGGTCAAGGGAATTTTTGTCTTTCCTTTACCATATGTGTTCCAGGTTTTAAATTCAGGCCATCAGACTTGATTTCAAGCACCTTTATCTACTCAGCCATCTTGCAGGTGTGGGATACTTTTTAAAAATTAGTGTTTCAGTCTCGTTGGTTGCTGTGGGTCTGTTTATGTAGTTTATGTCATCTTGATTTGATTTTGGTAGGCTGCACGCCAAGAACAGTTTAATTTTCTTCTAGTTTTCAACAGTTTCTTGTTTGTTGTGAATTTTGGCTTCCTTGGTTTGTTTTTTTGAGACAGGATTTCTTGGTGTACACTTGGCTGTCCTGGAACTGGCTTTGTCAACTAAACAGGACTCTGTCTGCCTCTGCCTCTCAAATGTTAGGATTAAAGACATGTGCCACTATGCCTGACCCCAGGTTTTGTTTTTGTTCTTAAAGGATATGTGTTTAAAAGCATATATGATACTCTGCTATGATTTCAGACATGAACCTTGCATAACTGTCTCCTGAGAGGCTTCATCCAGCTGCAGATGGAGGCAGATGCAGAGACCCACAGTCAAATATCAGAAGATTCTTGTGGAAGAGAGGGCATCGAATTGAGCAAGCAGGAGGGGTTAAGGACACCACAAGACCTAGAGTCAACTAACCTGGGACCAATGGAGGCTCATAGATACTGGGCCACTAACCAGGGAGCAAGCAAGTTCTGGACCTAGGCCCCATACACATTTATAGAAAATGTGCAGCTTGGTCTTCATGTGAGACCCCTAGCAATTTTTGCTGGCCTGTCTGGTTCTCTGTCATTTGCCATTGGATCCCCTTCTCTCTATCTGGACTGCCTGGTTCAGCCTGAGTGGGAGGGGATGTGCCTAGTCCTCCTGGAACTAGATGTTCCAGGGTGGGGTGGTGCCCAAGGCAAGGCTCCACCTTCTTTGAGGAGAAAGGAAGGGAAGAATGGGGGAGGAAGAGATTTGTAATGGTGGGACTGGGAGGAAAGAAGGGAGGGGGAGCTGTGATCAGGATGTGAAGTGAATAAAAAAATAAACTATTGAAATAATAAATATGTAATGGCATGAAAAAAATGAATTTTAGGTGCGACGGCATGCACTGCTGTGGGTTGTGCTCCCAGGTCTGCCCAGTCCTTTCTTGGTGGGTGTTGGAGGCCCTAAGTGGTGAGAGGGCTCAACCCTTCATTTCCTGATGCCAGACTGGCCGGCTCATGGACACCAGAAGAATCAATCTCAGCAAAAAATTGCCAAAAAGCAGGCTGGACAAAAGAAACAAAGACCAAAAGGCAGCAGGCTGCCAAAGCCTTAATACATACCTGCGCAGTCTGTAGGACACAAATGCCAGACCTGAAGACCTTCAAGCTGAGACCAAGCTCCTTAAGACCTCACTTCCTCTAGAGTGGCTGATGTTCAGGCATAAAGTTATTTACAGGTGAATTCATGACACATTTGACTCTCCTACTATCTCAGACCTTGAGTAACAAACCTGCAGCTGCTTCTTAAAACAAACTGTTGGTGAGCAAAAATAAAGGGGTTAGAGAAGCACTCATTTTTATGCTTTTCCCTTTGGGCTTCATGAAAAGACAATTCTGTGTAAATATACAGTAGACTATGATTTGAAAAACTGAAAAATCAGTCCATTCTTGTTATATTTTTTTTACAATTGTAATTATATTGATGTTCATATTGTATAAAATAACTATTTACTAAAGTAGTGCTTTGATTTTATCAAAAAATTACATGTTTTCAAATTATTCTTGAATGATTTTTTTTTTATGGAATCAACTGTAACTCCTCCCACCTTTAGTCTCTAAATGTATAAATTTGGGTGAGATCTCTCTCTCTCTCTCTCTCTCTCTCTCTCTCTCTCCATCCCTTCCCCTCCCGCCCATGTCTTACTGTGGAGCTCTGGCTGGCCTTGAATTCACAGAAGTCTGACCCTGCTTCCTTTGTCTTTCTTTTGGTTAGTTTTAGTCAAAGTTTGATATTCTTTCTTTCTTTTCTCAATAATCAACTCTTTGATTGATTATATATACCATACCTTTAGCCTCAATTTCACTGATTTCTGTCCTGTTATTTATTAGTTCTTACTGTCTATTACTTGTGGATCTGAATTACTCTTGGCTTTTAAAGACTTTTAGATGTATCATTAGGTCATTTGAGATTTTTCATATATTTTAAATGTAAGCACTCATAGCTAAAATCTTTCCCCTCAGAACTGCTTTAGCCCAACGGTTCTGGAAACTTCTGCTTTCGTTTCCTTTTCCTTTTCCTTTAAAACATTTTACTGATTCTTTGTTAGTTTAACATCATGTACCTCAGTCCCACTCTTCTCCCTTTCCCTCATATTAACCCTCTACCCTTACACACCCCCCAAGCCCCACAAACAAAACAAAAGTATACAAAACATCTCATTGTGGAAGCTGTAGTATGTCACAGTGTGTCCCACAGTATAGCCTTCTGTTCAACATCTTCACTTGCAAATGTTCATTGCAATGAGTCATTGGTTTGGCTTGGGGTCTCTGGCTTCTGCCACACCATCAATATTGGCTCTCCACCGGGACTCCTCCTAGCTATCCTGTTGCCTTGTGTTGCAGCTTTGGATAGGCAGCTTCCAAGCACCCCAACAATTCACAGATGAAGTAGATTTTGTGGTGAACCAACTCAAAGCCCTGGATCTGGGCCTGGTTTGCAGCTGAGCTGGTTAGCTACCCAGCTCTCTCTTACCTGCATCTCCAAGGGCAAGCTCTCTGGCACTGCTCTAACTATGCTACCCAGTGCTGCCATGGCAGGAGGCAGGCTCAGCTCTCCCACTCTCATGCCGTTGGGGACTCCACAGCAAAACCCATGCCTCCAGACTCATCCTACCATGCTTTCCATTCAAAGCTCAGGGGCTACTCTCCCAAGTACTGTAACCAGTGAGGAGCTTGGACAGCTCTCCTGCTCTCACAACCTCAGGGATGGCTCACCTGTGCCTTCACCATCAGGGCCAGCTCTACTGTCTTACCCAGACAAGGTGCAGGGCCTATTCTAGATGTTACAGCCAGTGAGGGGCAGAGAAATCTCTCCATCTTTCATGAGTTTGGAGTCAGCTCTCCTATAGATGGCAAGGAGCAAGGGGGGGGGCATTACTCCTGTGCCCAGGCCACCTCACAGCACCCAAAGGACAGGGACAAGACTCCTGAGATCTCACTCTTGTGTCAGGCTCACATAGCACCACTACCACCAGAGCTAGCTCTATTGTGCTGTCCAGGTGAGGTGCACAACCCACTCTACTCCAGGACCAGCTTTCCAGACTACAGGAGGTACCAAGGGGTGATGGGTACTTTCATCTGGTTATTGGAAACTTTTGATTTCTTCTCTAATTGTTTCAATAACCCACTATTCATTCACGAGTATGTTGTTAATTTTCTATGTATTTGTATCTGTGTCAACAGTTTTCCTTGCTATTGATCTATAGATTTATTGCACTGTGATCTGAAACAAACCCCACAAGATCTTTTTTTTTTCATATTGTATTTAGTAAGATTTTATTTTAAACCTAAGTGTGGTCTATTTTAGATGAATTTCCATGACCTGATGAGAAAAATGTGTATTCTGTGTCTGTTGTATAAAGTGTTCTTTACACATCCATTAAATCCATTTGCTTTATGATGTACATTAATTTTGGTTTATTTATTGTTTGGATGACCTATGCAGGTATAGAGTTGGTATTGAGATTTTGGGAATAACATTTTATCAGGATTCATCTGACCTTTTATGTGCATTACTGTTTGTTTTATGAGATTTAATGCATAAGCATTTGCTCCATATATATTTACAATTACCCCTTTTTAGTCAGTTGTTCCCTCTATTAACATCAATGAACATCTTGTTTTTGAAAGGTCCCTTCCTAGTACCACAATGATCCTTCAGTGAGAATAAAACAAACTGCTTTGTCAGCAACAACACCAAACTGTGCAAAACACACTTAAAATCAGGTGAAGACTGATGACTATGAGGCCTGAAGGCAGCAATATTATATAATGTGCTATAAAGATAAACAGCATTTAGTGTATAAATTTATAATTGTATAAGTGCAGAAACAGTAAACCAATGGAATAAAGGAAGGAGACAGGAGAGGAGAAATAGAGGAGAACAAAGTTAGATAAAGGAAAAGAAAAGAAGGATCGTACAGGATGTAGCAGAGGGAAGGACACCACAAGAGATTAGGAAAAAATGAGAAAGAGGGAAAAAGCAAAATAAAACAAAAAACAAAAACAAAAATGCCCTCATAAAGAAAAATTAAAAATCCAAAGTAGATAAATGTAAGAAGGGAAATAAAAAGTAAAAACACGAGTGTTTAAAAAGAAACCCATGAGAGGGTTAGAGAGATGCATCCACAGTTCAGAGAACGGGGTGCTCTTGCTGAGCACCTAGGCTTGATTCCCAGCACCCACATGGTGGCTCACGATTATTTATAACTCCAATTCCAGGAGATCTGTCACCCCCTTCTAACATTCATAGGCACCAGGTATACACATGGTGCACAGACATAAATGCAGGCAAAAATTCATACGTATCAAATAAAATAAATGAACCCTTAATTAAAAAAAAACAAAACAAAAAACTAACCCAATAAGGTAAAGCCAGATACCACTAAATGTAAGGGTGGGATAAGGAAGAAAACGCAGGGTTGGAGGGAGGTGATTCAAGCATAAAATATTACCATCAAATGGAAAATAAATAAACACAATTAGACGATGAATGAAAGAAATACTAAAATCATATTTTTAGAAAAGCAAACCCTTTCTTTCCAAGAGTTCCCACCACGTCCTATTAGGTGGCTAATGCTTTAGTTGGAGCTTGTTTCTCAAGAGCAGAGAGTGCAGTAAACAGCTATGTAGGGCCCTGGAGGCAGCTGTGGTGGTTTGGAGAGTTTAGGTGAAATGTAGATGTCACTAGGTCCATTTGATTTATGATGTCATGTAACTTCAGGGCTTGTCTGTCTGTCTGTCTGTCTGGTTGGTTGGTTTTGTGTGTGTGTGTGTGTGTGTGTGTGTGTGTATAATGGCCTGTATATTGGTGAGAGTAGTGTATTGACAACACCCACAATTACTGTGTTGGAGCCAATCTTGGTTTTGAATCTAGTAATGTTACTTTCATGAAATTCGTTGCCTCAGTGTTTGGTGCAATTTATCTTAAGATGGTTTGTCTTTCTTTCTTTCTTTTTTTTTTTTTTAAATTAGAATGAAGAAGTGACCTCTAGTCATCCATTTTTCTGATGATTTCCCTTAATTAAAAAAATATTTACTTAATGTGCCTGGGTATTTTACTTTCATGTGTGTTTGTGTATCTCATGCATGTAGTGCCAGCGGAGGCCAGAAAGGGTGTCAAATCCCCTGCAATTGCAGCTACACGTGGTTGGTTATGAGCTGTCTGCCAAATGGGTGCTGGAAATAGAACACAGGTCCCCTGGAGGGCAACCAGTGCTCTTAACTGCTGAGCCTATGAAAATGGTAGAACTTTTGTAGAATGTGTTGTAGGGATAAACAGAATTAAGTTTCTGGCTTCATTCCTTGATTTTTTTTTTTTTTAAAAACAGCATTCTTTTGGAGAATTGTGGGAGAAAGCAGGGCAAGTACCTACCCCAGTGCCCTGAATGTAATACCTACCTGCTCTGTGTTCACGATTACCATAATATGGATCAAATGATAAAGAACTCATATTCAGAGAAGGAAGCAGTCAGAACTAAAATTCAGCAGTAGTCTTGGATGCCAAAGTTCTTTCCATTACAGTCTCCCAGTCTGCAAGTGAAAAGTGGGACAGCATCCAAGTAGGAGACGAGAAAGGGTACAAGATGACCCATTCCACGGTGTAGGATCATAATGTGTTTGCTAAATATTCACAGCATGACTGGGTCTTTCAATCATTTACTCATCCAACAAATATTTGAAGTTGTAGAATAACCACAAAGTGGGGTAAAAGTTCAGACAAATGGAGCATGAAAAGTTACATGTCCCC
Source organism: Rhynchomys soricoides (assembly GCA_019843965.1). NCBI lineage: Eukaryota > Metazoa > Chordata > Mammalia > Rodentia > Muridae > Rhynchomys > Rhynchomys soricoides. The sequence goes on along the minus strand of JADRCH010000291.1, from coordinate 89,047 downwards.
TCTCTCTTCCTTTTGACAAAAGCTTAGAATTGTGGAAAGAAAAAAATTATTGTAGGTTGTGCATGTTGTGTCACAGTGGAAGATGAAGTAGGAGTGTGTTAAAGAAAACATTTGGATAGGCGAAGGACCGAGTTAGGGACAAACACATACCTGACCGCGTGAATGAGCTGGCTTTCTAGAGATTCTTGTTGAAATATGAATGCCTTTTGTATGCCTCTCTGGGGTCTTCACAACAAGAATTGATTTAGGGAAGATAATCATGAGCCAGGTGAGGACAAAGATCCCAGAGAAGAGCTTATCTCAACCCCTTATCTTCTTTGTTTTTCTTTTTTTCTAAAAATTTTGTGATTTTTAAAATTTACTTTTTTATTTATCTTTTTTATGCAATTTATTTTTATAATATTCTTTCCCCCTCAGCCCCTCCCAGATCCTCAGCACCTTCCGACCCATCCACCTCCACATTAATGGTAGGCTCACAACCAAAACACTCTTTCTATGCTTAAATAATATCTCCATAAAATCTGTAAGTAAATAAGATGGTTGGAAACCACCTCAACACTTTTCAGTTGATTGGCTAGTAATCCTTCAATACCTCTATTTCTTTTTCTTTCTTTTTTTTTTAACTTTTGCTTTACTCATCCTCGGTGGACATGAAAATCAAGGTTAATGTCTATTCCATGACTCTACTTCATCAACGAGAATACTACATAACATGCAATATGTGCTCAATAAATATCTGTCAGTAGTTCAGAGATAGGAAAGTGGGTGTACACATAGGTGTTACCAAGACCAGCTACAAGGGATTTGTTTTTACTGTTTACCAAAGTTGATGTTGCTGATTAATAAACTTTGGATTCTGAGGTCAGTCTCTGTCTGTCTGTGGGTGTCTTCTCCCACCCACAAGTAGGTGGGTCTACCTTCTCATGACTTAAATGCAGATGTTCCAAACGTTTAGTGACTCCAGTGATCCAGAAACCACTAACCATGGGTTTGTCTGTATTTAGCCCTACAAGATACATGAATGCTGTCTCTGGCTTCTTCCAAGGGGCCTTCCTGCTCAGTGTATTTCTGGTGCTGTTCAAGGCAGTCCAATTCTACTTACGAAGGCAGTGGCTGCTCAAGGTCCTCCAGAAGTTCCCATCCATGCCTTCCCACTGGCTTTGGGGGCACCATCTGAAGGTAGGAAGAAGAAGGGAGATTGTGAAAGAGTATGAAAAGCTGAGCTCCAATAGTTTAGCATTAGTTCACAGGGAAGTCTGCTGTGTGATAAGCATGTGGTTTCTGAAGAACATTGGGTTTACTTCTAAGAGTGGGCTTGCCTTAATCATGTGGACCACATTCTTTTAAAAAAAGACACATGTTGACAATAGACTCAAATCTCAGGATGTAGAAGGGCAGGGGAAAGCAGCATGCCTTTATGGAGTGGGTGAGTGAAGTCAGCTATAGAGAAACAACTAATCTAGGCTGTTCTCTGAGAGATCTTCTAGAAGTGATGATTTCTATGTTGTGTATCAGTTTTCTCTGAGATTAAAACTGCACATTTTGGAGAGAAACGTGTGATTACAATGCAGGGTGCTCTAAAGGGAGGTAAAAGATTCCATACAGAAAGAAAACCCCTTACAATAAAGGAAGTTCTATGGGGAGGGGGAACTGGCTGGATTCCTTAGCCTACCCCATCCTCAGGTGTATATAAGCAGTAAGAATGGCTGACTGTGCTACTGGATCTCAGTGGAATAATTTGGTAAGGGTCTGCATGAAGAGGCACTCAGCGAGGGATTACACACTAGCCTCATTTAAGAAGAGCTAAATTCAGAGTTCCTATAAAATGTTGAAGCTCTTACCCCAGTAGCTTCTCTAAGGAGCCTTAGCTTCATCTAACAAGTCTCCAGGATCTGGCCATGGCCAGTCCTTGCACACAGCAATGGTCTAGATGGATGAAAGAAAAGACAGATCATCAAACCAACCCAAATTTTTACCTTTTCTGAACATTACAGAGCTCTGCCCCTACAGTGGTTCTGCATCTCCCATACCACACAAAGTACTAGATGTCAAAGAACATCTTCATGAATTTGTCTTTTCTCATGATGTCTATTCCCAAAGGACAAGGAGCTCCAGCAGATTCTTATATGGGTAGAGAAATATCCAAGTGCCTGTGTACAGTGGCTTTCGGGGAGCAATACACGAATCCTACTCTATGACCCTGACTATGTGAAGGTGGTTCTCGGGAGATCAGGTGAGAGTCCAAACCCATTACAGCTGTAGCATATCTGCCATTCAACATTCATGCCCCAAGTCTGTAATTTTAGAAAAGAGTGACACTTCAGCCATCAGTGTCTAAATAATACCTACCATTCTCTCTGTCCAGAGACCAACATATAGCTAGCAATATTTAGATAGTTCTTACCACCTAAAATAGCTGCACAAGGCTTAATTTTTCTTTCTTTTTCTTTTAAAACAAATTGAGTTGATGTGTTTTACAAATGTCCTAAACATCATAATTACAGAGACTTTCAGCTGCTGGTACAATGAAGTCTGCCTTTCTAAGTCCAGCTAACTGGCAACACAAAGACATAAAAGAATGGGAGGCAGTATGAGTGGGAAGGCAACAACTTGAAATCTACCAAGAGCTAACTGACATGGTTGCTGAAATGGCTCCACTGGTACAGGAGTTTACTGCCCAAAACTTTTGAGCTCCGAAACTCACATGGAATGTGGGAGGAATGAACCAACCCCATAAAGTTACCTTCTAGCTCCACACAGACACTGTAGCAGGTGCACATGCAAATCATAAAAAAGTTTTAAAATTGTAATAAACTAAAGAAAACTTTGCAGTTTAACACCTTCCCTCTATCTGGTCCTCAGGATCTGTCTTACTTTTCAGATCCAAAGGCTTTTGGAACTTATCAATTCCTTGCTCCCTGGATTGGTAAGTATATAAAAGTAAGGAGTGTGTTTTCTTCACTGCTCTTTGGCTAATGGAGAACAACAGGTGACTGGCCACAAGTATCATGATCCATTCCTAAACCAAGCTTAATTTCTCTTCTTCTAACCAGTCCTTAGTCCTTTTAATGATGGTGTGAGTGTGCATGATACCTGGTTTCTGCCATATTATTTCTCCAGACATTCATTGCCAGACATTTATATACGTCCCTCTTGACCTGATCTCAACATGTTTTCATTATTCCTTTCACTTTTGTCTTAGTCACAGTAGAATTTATCAGACAAACTGGAAGTCTCACTTTTTATGTCTTTGTCTAAAAAAAAAAACAAAAACAAAAAACAAACAAACAAACAAACAAAAAACCCCAAAAGACCTCTCTATTACTGAACTTCCATTTCCCCATTTCATCCCAGTGAATATAACCAAATGATCCCAGGGGTACCCTTGATTCCACTTCTGTCAGACACATTCACATATCAGTCTCTGGCCCAGGCTATGGTTTGCTCCTGCTGAATGGGAAGAAGTGGTTCCAGCATCGGCGGATGTTGACACCAGCCTTCCACTATGACATCCTCAAACCCTATGTCAAAATCATGGCGGACTCTGTCAATATAATGCTAGTGAGTTGCTCTGTTTCTTTCTCATTTTATTACACCCACTCAATAGCATATCCACAATGACTCCACTCTTAAACACACTCTAGACATTCACATAGACTAATAACTCATATACTGCTGTAAAGTAAGTCTCCCATTTGGACAGCTCCTGCTCAGCAGGATGGAGCCACATACTTCAGAGAGCACTGTGGTAAGTAGAGGAACAAGTGTTTATGACAGTGGGTGAGACACCATACAGTACAAACTCTCTGTTTTTGGCTGGACTGGACAGTGGCAGCTTCAAAATGTTATAAGACAAGAATGTCTTGGACCCCAGGGCTTCTGTGTGATCTTAAGTGACTCATGAGAAAGTAGACACCAGGTCCACATCCTCACACCCTTACCTACCAAATCATTATATCATATTAAACCCTGTTTCTGGCACCACCATTTGAAAGGTAAAATGTAATTAAAGTAACCAATAGCATGCTTAAGGCCTGTTTACCCAGATCCACAGTCTTTCTTTTCCTTTACATGTTTTAGAACTTTCTATATTTGTGTTTATATCCATTTTTTTCAAGTCTAGTTTACTCTAAAAAAATCTAAGGGCCATTTTTATAAACTGAGAGATTATACTTGTTTCTAAAACCAGATAAGTAATAATTGAACACCATGAGAAAATATGCTGTTTTGTTAAAGAGTTTGGAAGAAGCAGACATCAGATTACAAACAGTTGCTTCATGCTTTTAATTTGCTCAAAGCGAACAAATTAAATGGAGTGGGACTCCAGACTGATTACCTATAGATGAAGAGAAAAGTATTAGTCTAAACACAGATCTTCTGAAGAAAATTAAGAAATTGTCTCGTTCTCACTACAGGACAAATGGGAGAAGCTTGATGTCCAGGACCACCCTCTGGAGATCTTCCACTGTGTCTCCTTGATGACACTGGACACTGTTATGAAGTGTGCTTTCAGCCACCAGGGCAGTGTTCAGTTGGATGAGTGAGTGACAACCCTTTGTAGAGTCTTTGATCTTATCGGTCTGTTTAGTAAATTAGGATTTAAGTTCATTCAGTTAGGGTTTAGTAAGAAGAAAGTGGGGCAGCTATGTAAGATTCTCAACCAGTCCTAGGCCAAGCTCTAATTTCAAATCAGAACCAACACTGTGGAACCCTGGCAAGTGTAGAAGCTCATCTGGTTATCCATTATCTAAAGTCCCATGGTCAAAAGATCTTGAAGTTGTGTATGCTGTTGTATTGTGTGCCCCAGAGTTAAAAGAATGACTATAGAGAGCCCACTCTATTATTGGGTCAGACACCCTAATCACCAGTATATTGTATCTCCTGTCCTCAGAAATTCCAAGTCCTACACTAAGGCTGTGGAGGATCTAAACAACCTGATTTTCTTTCGTATGAGGAGTGCCTTTTATGAGAACAATGTCATCTACAATATGTCTTCTGATGGCCGTTTGTCCCACCGTGCCTGCCAGATTGCTCATGAGCACACAGGTTCTGTCTTCTCCCCTACTGCCTTCCTTCCCTTATCAAGCTTAACCCAAAGACATGATTGTACACCTCAGACATAAGGAGTTTAACAGAAGCCTCTGCAGGGATTGAGGCACTTATGTCACTTACTAAGATATAAGTTTTGGGAACTAGGATGTTAGCATATAAGTTACGATACAAGAATTAACACCAGATTTACTACATTGGTGACATAGCCAACTGCCTTCAACATGGCTCTGTGGCCCATGAATCTGAGTGGAGTCTTGAGGTATATGAGATCACGTTGACTTCGAATCATGTCTAAATTCACACCTGCACATACATTTGGGTCTCTAAAGGACATGCAGATTAAATTCAGGGATTTTGCACATTACAGTAGCTCTGGGTTCAGTCTGACAAGTGCTTTCATGGGATAGATGGAGTGATCAAGATGAGGAAGGCTCAGCTGCAGAATGAGGAAGAGCTGCAGAAGGCCAGGAAGAAGAGGCGCTTGGATTTCTTGGACATCCTCTTGTTTGCCAAAGTGAGTGGGGTACATGGTTGAGATTTGTCCAAGAAGCACAAATGAGATACAAACTCTGTTCTCTCACCTGTATATTCACTCAGATGGAGGATAGGAAGAGCTTGTCTGATGAGGATCTGCGTGCAGAGGTGGACACATTCATGTTTGAGGGCCATGACACCACAGCCAGTGGAATCTCCTGGATTTTCTATGCTCTGGCCACCCACCCTGAGCACCAACAGAGATGCAGAGAGGAGGTGCAGAGCATTCTGGGTGATGGAACCTCTATCACTTGGTGAGAACAACTCACCTGTCTTCTTAAAGGAGAGACCTTCTGGTCTTCCTAGCTTTATGTGACTCTTCAGGATGGGCTTCATTTCAGGGATCACCTGGACCAGATGCCCTATACCACCATGTGCATCAAGGAGGCCTTGAGGATCTACCCACCTGTACCAGCTGTGAGTCGAGAGCTCAGCACACCTCTCACCTTCCCAGATGGACGCTCCATACCCAAAGGTAACAAAATCTAGTCACCTATACACTCACATGTGTTTCTGTTGTTCCAGCAAACCGGATCCTTACTTTGAAGTTGAGACGAGGTTATAAAGTTGACACTGAGGAAGTCTCCTGGAAGAAATGCCACATTCTAGTTAAATGTCATTCTCAGCCTTGAAATTGCAGTCATTTAATATACTCAGGGTTGAAAAGAATGACACCAGTCTTGTAGTGATAAGGTTTTGATTGTGGATAAAGGCAAATGAAAAGGATAAGGGAATTCTATGTCTGGGTGCAATGTCTCCTATTTTCTCAGGAAACTTTGAGGTGACAAAAGAGGGTTGCTGCTAAGTTCTGAGTTCCTTGTCATCATAGGAAAACACATGTTAGTGAACCCATCCTTGGATATGATTCCACCTCTGCCACATCCAAACAGTGTAAACTTATGAAATAAAATGGGCCTCACTGAGAATTTAGTATTTCATGTGAAAAATGGGCATAAAACAGTGCCCTTTAGGGGTGTTGGAGGGGGAGTTGTGTCTTATTACCTAGTGTATGTTCTTCAATGGTGGGTGTAAGACATTTGATGAACATGTGCTGTCATTGTAGTTACTAGAAGTAGGATACCCCCCAATATTTCATTGCTGTCTGTCTCCACCAGGTTTATGGTTTTCTGATGAATACTTCACTAAACTCCCTATTCCCAAAAGGATCATTAAGTCTGCATGGTGACTCCTTATATACAGGCCATAGGTATATGCCATTGGGTATGAGTCTAGAGCCCTATTTCTCTAGTTTAATTATGTTTCACTCCATGTCTTCTCCCCCCCTCACAGGTATCGTAACCACAATTTCCATTTATGGCCTTCATCATAACCCAAGTTTCTGGCCAAACCCAAAGGTATGAAAGCCCGGAGAAGAGAGAAGAGCCATTCAGTTTCAGCTTTAAATATTCTGTATCCTTTTGCATTGGTAATGAGCTTGACTCCACCCATCCTGGCCCTGTGCTCTCTCTGCAGGTGTTTGATCCTTCTAGATTTGCACCAGATTCTTCTCGCCACAGCCATGCTTATCTGCCATTCTCAGGAGGAGCAAGGTGATGATGGGAAAAGGTTGTAGAGAAAGGATGGAGGGTTAGCACATATTAATATTTTATATTTCTGATTGCTTATGTCCTTATGTGGTCTACTTGCATGTCCGTCTGTTGGTATATATGGGTAGATGGTGTCATGTATTTGTGTTTGTGCCAAAAGGAAACATGGCAACAATTCAGAATAACACAGAATTTTTTTAAGCCACTATCCTGTGGCCACTGAAACATCTGTATAAAAATTAGTATATTTTGTATATTAGTATATTTTAATTAATTCTGAACTTCATATTTCAGGATTATATTCCTTATGAAAATTTAACTGAGAAATTTTAGTTTTCAAAAATCTTAAATGATGCGTTTATCTTTCTCAAAATTCTCATTATAGCTTCGTAGTTTTTCTTATTAACTTAACAGTTGGATGCTCTATAAAATCATTAAAATATGTGTCTATAAATACACATGTAATAAATATATTAAGTATTACAATGAGATATATTTAAAATTCTAAAAACTGTGTGGGTTCCTCTGTTACAGTCATATATGTAAGAATTCACAGCTTACTGTAGGTTGGACACGAGGGCTATCATCACACATTTTTGACTTCTAGCCTCAGAACAATTTTTCTGTATGTACAAATGCTTATGACTTGTAGATACATTTCCAGTTTGTGAAGATATGCACACAGGAAGGGACTTCAGGGAACAGGCCTGGTCCAGCTGTTCTAGTGGTGCCAAAAACAGGAAACAGCTTCTGAGGAAAACCCACTGTTTAGTGATGATGCTCGCCATAGCTGGCATGTACAATGACAGACAGCTGAGTGAGACAAGCAGCTAAAAGGCTGCTGTAAAAATCCATAGGACTCATCTTGCAGACCACAAATTCTCCCTATAACTTCTTAAGGTTTGGATTCAATAGTCATCAGAGTTAACCTGTCTCAGGGATCACATGGGAGAGATAATTAAGAGTTTCTTCTGATTTACCAGTTCTATGAAACTTAAAGCACTGAATCAGCTCCCACAGAACAGGCTTCCTATGTGGCATTTCACTAGAAGACATATGACAGAGTTTATCTCATGGTTAAGAATTTGATCTTAACCAGCTAAAAGCATTCTGCAGCCATTGGCGTATAGGAGAGTCAAAGATAGCTAAGTTCCTAGCTTAAATATCCTTATCCTCTATTTTTAGAATTTTTATAATTCAACTCAGTTATTTCAATTGAAAAAGTGTTTTAAAAATTTATTTTTTCTGCACACTCCTTGCTGAGTCAGGAATGCAGAAGTGTAAGGTTCTGACTGCAGCTTAGCAACAAGACCAGAGAGAATGTAGTGAGACAACTATACCTGATGCAGCCAACGTTCCTTCCTTCTGCCTTATACTCATGTGTCCCTCACTGACAGCTTAGGAAAAGTTACACATCCCTTGTTGTCCTATAACCTGAAGTGTGGTGGGCCCCTGAGTAAAGCACCCATGCAACTTAGAGTACAGGAGGAGAAGAACACCAGCAAAGGATAGAGAGCTGGCAGACTCTTAGCTTGTTCCTTTGGTTGTGCTAGTGAGGATGAAGAGAAGCATTACTGGCAACTTCAGCAATATGAGTTGAAATAGGAAGTGGAGCTACACAGGTAAGAGGTGGTAACTCCACAGCCTACACTAAGAATGGTTATATCTGGGGCATCTGGAGCTGTTCTACCAGACAAAGTGCATAGGAGGAAGAACGTGGAGAGAGTGGCTGTGGAGAACAAAAGACCAAAACAGAAAATTGAAAATGCAAATAGGGACTTTTCTGTAATAGGATTAGATAGGGCCAGATGATGGTAGTCTGGGGGAAATGAGGGATTGGAACCTGAAAGCTGAGTGGGAGGAAGATGGAGGAACAGCCGAGGATCCCCACCCAATGCATTCACCACAAGCTTCTACCACCAATATAGGACTCCCATTCTAGGATCAATCCATTTTTATACATAGATGATAATCCCCAGGATGGTGGTGATAATCCCCAGATAATACCCCTCTGCCTATTGCCCTGAATAGGAGTATTCACAGTGGAGATTCAGAAACTGTTCACTAACTAGTGATTGCCTCATTTACCTTATTTAACTCATGTGCTGGAACTCTATGTTTACAGAGCTGGCACTGTTAAAATGACATTCCGTATACCCGAGAACAGGACTAGGGTCAGAGAGACAGAGTCCTAGAGGAGCGAGAGAATTTACCTAAGTGAGGAGCCTATACACAAAGACAAAGGATTGAGGTTGCTGTGTGACCTCTAAGGAAAGTCATCTCAAAGAAAGGGAATGACTTAGGTATTGGCCTATAAAGAAAATTATTAGGCTGATACCATGAAGGGGAACCTTGATGCCCTTCAGGAGTGAGGCTAAAGGAACGATACTCATTGTACCCAGAACAGGTCTCAGGCCACATCTTACTTTATGTGTCTATGCTTGGTTCAGGAACTGCATTGGGAAACAGTTTGCTATGAATGAGCTGAAGGTGGCCGTGGCCCTGACTCTGCTCCGCTTTGAGTTGCTGCCAGATCCCACCAGGATCCCAGTCCCCACGGCAAGACTTGTGTTGAAGTCTAAGAATGGGATCCACCTGCGGTTCAAGAAGCTAAGATAATTCTGGTGGAGACAGGACAGCTTCTGAGGTCTGCTGCCTGCAATGCCTGCTTTTTCCCCTGGCTTATCTGTACTTACTTTGCTTTCTCTTTGATTCCTGTCTTTCTGCTTTCTGCAATGTGTCCCCTCATCTTATCTTTCTGCCCTCATTTCTGTAGCTTTTCCTTCAGACTCTTTCCCAGCTTGTGCATGTACCTGTTTCCCATCTGTCTTTCTCTCTGAGCAGCCACTGAACTGCAGCCAGCTGCCTCTCCTCTAACCTGTTTACTCTTCATAACCATTGCACTGACAGAGAAAGAGATATTTTAGAGGGAGACCTTTCTCTCCCTTCAGTTATTAGACTCTTGGGACAATGAACATCATGAATTAAAATGTTCTTAGTAATCACATGCTGGGAGACAATTAACACTAAAAGATCTGGCACCAGCCAGAGGAGAACTTGACTCAAAAGAAGTGAATTTTAGATATTTCTGTTGGTCTCATGGGAAGATTAACGTTTGCAGATTTTCTGGTGTATGCCTCATCATTTTTAATGAAATAATAATACTGATATAGAAAGTTAGAGAGAAATAAGTACTTTGTCCTACTTTGGGCCAAACTGTAAATAAATCCATTTTACTTCATCAATTTCTGTTTCCAATTTTTGTTAAGGTACAGGAAAACTATCCAACCATCAGGGAAGCATGTTGCTGTCTGATTCCCACTGTTAGAATGTGGTAGAATTTCCAGCTTCTGAGAGGTTGTTCTTTGCTTTATGACTCCTGGGCTGATTTTATATAAATGCACGTTGGTGATTTTGTGAAGCTAAAGAGTTTTCTGATTTTAACCTGGTCTTATTTGTTTAGAGTACTCTGATTATTCAGTTTAGTGATTTGGAGAATTCCTGTTAAACTCTCATGACCTAGACCTGGATTCTTTTGTGACAATGGCATGAACTAAAAAGAACGGTGTTTGCCATCCATGCACTAAACACAAGGGGACCCAAGTTTATAAATTACTACTACAGCTAAAAGCCATATTGACCCTCACAAAGTGATAGTAAATGACTTTAATACTCCACTCTCACCAATTGATAGGTCATTCAGACAAAAACTAAACTAAAATTCTAGACCTAATGATGTTATAAACCAAACATATTTAACAGATATTTTGAGAACATTTCACCCAAATACAAAAGAATAGACCTTTATCTAAGTACATCCTTGAATGTTCTCCAAATTAACCACACAGTCAGACACACAGCAAGTCTTAACAGATAAAATGAAGTTGAAATCACATGTTGCACCCTATTTGATCACCATGGATTAAAACTGGATATCAACAATAGAAACAAAACATATAACCAGAAAGCCTAAAAACTCATGGAAGTTGAACAATGCACTAGTGAATGAAAAATGGGTCAAGACAGAATCAAGAAGAAATATAAAAACTTTTTATAATTGAATGAAAATAAGAACACAATAGGATGTAATGAAGGTGGTTATAAGATGAAGTGTATACCACTGAAAGTACTTACATAAAAATATTGGTGAGATCTTATATTAGTCACTTAACAGCACACATGAAAGCACTAGAACAAAAAGAAAAATAATGCCCCTCAAGAGTAGATGGCAAGAGATAATCAAACCCAGGGCTGAAGTCAATAAAATATAAACAAACAAACAAACAACAACAACAACAAAACCCCCAAACAGTTGGTCCTCTGAGAAAATCAATATCCAAATTAACTAAACAGTGGAGGGGTGGGGGGAAGTTAAAGATGAAAAAGGGAGACCTAACTACAGATACTGAGGAAATCAAGAGAAACATAAGAATATACCAGCAGAAAGAATGGAAACAGGCAACCTGGTAGGAGGTGGACGGACCCTCCAGAATGTACCAGAGACCTGGGAGGTGAGAGACTCTCAGGACTCAAAGGGAGGGACCTTAGATGAAAGGCCCTACACTAGGGAGAGGGAACTTGTAAAGCCCACCTCCAGCAGAAAGGGCATCAAGTGAGAGAGGGGGTTGCCATTCCACAGTCAAAAACTCTGACCCAGAATTGTTCCCTTCTGAAAGAACCCCAGGGACAAAAATGAAGAAGAGCCTGAGGAAAAAGAGGTCCAATGACAGGCCCAAAGTGCGATCCAGCTCAAGGGAAGGCCCCAAGGCCTGACACTATTACTGAGACCATGGAGTGCTCACAAAAAGGGACCTATCATGACTGCCCTCTGAAAGACCCAACAAGCAACTGAAAGAGTCAGATGCAGATATTTACATCCAACCAATGGACAGAAGCTGCTGTGGTTGAATTAGGGAAAAGCTGGAAGAAGCTGAGGAGGAGGGTGACCCTGTAGGAGGACCAGCAGTCTTTATTAATCTGGATCCCCGATATCTCTCAGACACTGGACCACCAACAAGGCACCACCTCATATCAGCATAGACCAGCTGATATGAGGACCCCAACACATATATAGCAGAGGACTGCTGAGTCTAGGTTCAGTCAGAGATGATGCACCTAACCCTCAAGAGACTAGAGGCCCCAGGGAATGGAGAGGTCTGGTGGGGGGGGAGGTATGGTATGTGGAACAGTCAGAAGGCGGGCCAGGAGGGGGATAAAATCTGGACTGTAAAAAAACAAGATTACGTAAAAAAAAAAAAAAAAAATCCAAACCAGGGCTGGGGAGATGGCTCAGTGGTTAAGAGCATTGACTGCTCTTACAAAAGGTCATGAGTTCAATTCCCAGAAACCTCATGGTGGCTCACAACCATCTATAATGGGCTTTCGATGCCCTCTTCTGGTGTGTGTCTGGAGACAGCGACAGTGTATCCACATACATGAAATAAATAAACAAATCTTTTCTAAGAGACCCAAAACATACTTTAAAAACCTGTATTCTACAAGATTGCAAAATATAAAAGAAATAGATAATTTTCTTGATTATATACCACCAACCAAAGTTCGGTCAAGAAGAGATAAGCAAATTAAGCAGAAGAGAGACTCAGAGCATTTTCATTAAACACAAGGCAAGGTCACCCACTCTCTCCATACTTGTTCAATAGTGCACTTGAATCCAAGCAATAAGATGACTGAAGGAGATCAAAGGGATACAAATTGAAGAAGTCAAAACATTTTTATTTGCAGATGATATGATAATACATGTTAGTGACCTCAAAAATTTCACTGGGAAACCCCTCCAGCTGATAAACACTTTGAGAAAAGTTGCAGGATATAAAACTAACTCACAAAAATCAGTGGCCTCCCTATACACATAAGAGAAATCGAGTGATAAGAAATCGGGGAAATAGTATCTTTCATAATAGCTTCAAAAATCATAAAATATCCTGTCGTAACTATAACCATGAAAATGACAGACTTTTATGATACAACTTTAAGACACTTAAGAATTTGAAGAAAATATATGTGATACTCAATATATGATACTCAGCTTTTATGCTAGATTGGATTGTGGAAGACATTTCTGGCTCTGTCAGGGTTATAGAGGAAGTTAACCTGAGAAGCCCAGGTGGAATGAGGGCAGAAACATTCTTCTTGAGGCATTTGGGTAAAGCCAGTAGAATGCTGGGGTGGAGGTCTCTCTTAAAGCTCTTGGAACTTAGTTTCTTGACTGACAGCATGTAGTACCAAGGCTACCAGAGGAGGAAGCTCTTGTCCATGTGGAGATGAATGGCTACTCACACATCAGGCACTATCCCAATGGCCAGAAAAGGGTAGCAGAATGTATTATGACATTCAGGATCAGTGTGGACCTGGAGCTCTAGGTTTCCCCTTCTAGCTTTGTGGTCAGACCCCTGGCTGAAGAAACACTGCAGGGTTAAGGCTTAAGAAGACAGTCATGGACTGCAGCAGCACTGGGGCCTATTGCATGCCTGAAACTGGCTATCCCAAGACTGGTTCCTCTCCAGGTCAGGATTCAGGAAGGCTAGAGACAGGCTCAGGGTCTTGAATTCATAGATGAGAGTAGTGGTCTTGGCATACCACAGCTTTCTTTCACAGAGAACCAATCCTTCCTTTGACTTCCTTACAAACTTATACGCATTACCAGGGTTTGGGACTTAGGGATGGTTTCAATAAATGGATCTTCATTTTCTAGGTGAAAGCTAAAATTGTCACTTAAACCCCTTAGGTATCTGTTGGGAACATGCCCAGTGCTGTGGAATGAAGCTCCATGTGTCTGTCCCAGGGCACTGTGGCTCTGGGTGGGACAGGACACGCGGGAAGTGGCTGCGCATCTTCCCACACAGTCTGACGGGCAGGTTGGGGGGCTGTGTGAAGCCTCTGTGGGCCCTGCCCGTGGGTGAGGGAGGGGGGCCTTTCCCGGGGAACGTGCAGCCATCTCAGTGGGTTCTCTAGTCCGGGGCACCGCAGTCGCCACAGGGTGCAGCAGATGGGTTAGCTGGAGCGCAGCTGCGGTTCCAGCTGGGACTGTGCCTTAGCTTCTTTGGGCACTGGGTTAACTGCTTAGGCTTGGGAGAATGGGTACCATCTAGGTGTGCTGGGATTCCCACAATGAGAGATTAGCCACAGCTCATTAATCGAGGGCCAGATCCCTCGCTTCCCATGGCAGGTCCAGATGAAGAGACAGTCCATAATTCTAAGGCATTTATTTTCATCATGTGGAAAGTGGCATGGATGGAACTGTACCTCCCAGAGAGGCAGGGCAGATATAGTAACTGGGAAGGGGCGTGGCTAAGCCTCCAGGTGTCTCACTAACATGGGGATGGCTTGGGGCTGTGTGGCCAGGCCTCTACCGGGGGCGTGATATGTGACCATGGCTGGAGCCAAAAAGCTTCCCGGGAGCCTTGGCATAACATTTCCGGTCCCTTGCTAATTACTTCTCAGGGTCTCCCAGAGTTTGCCTGTGCTCAACCAGTGTGCCAGACTGCCTGCCAGATCACTGCCCCGTAGGTATCAATACCAATAATTTTTTTGGATTAGATATTTACTTTATTTACATTTCAAATGTTTTCCCCTTTCCAGGTTTCTCCTTTGGAAACCCCAACCCACCTTTCCCTCCCCAGCATTCCCCTACACTGGGGCATCTAACACCCTCAGGCCACATTCTCCTCCCACCAATGTCCAACAAGGCCCTCCTTTGCCACATATGCGACCAGCACCTTAAGTCCCTCCATGTGTATTCTTTGGTTGGTGGTCCTGTCTCTGGGAGCTCGGGGGGGGGGGTGTCTAACAAGTTGACACTGTTGCTCTCTCCATGGGGCTGCAAACCCCCTCAGCTCCTTCAGTTCCTTCTCCAACTCCTCTATCCGGGACCCCACACTCAGTCCAATGGTCGGCTTCAAGCATCCACCTCTGTATTTGTCAGGCTGTGGCTGAGCCTCTCAGGAGACAGCTTATCATGCTTCTATCAGCAAGCACTTCCCAGCATCCAAAATAACATCCTGGTTTGGTGGCTGTATATGGGATGGATCCCCAGGTGGGGCAGTCTCTGGATGAACTTTCCTTCAGTCCCTGCTCCACACTTTGTCTCCATATTCCTCCTATGAGTATTTTGTTCACCCTTCTAAGAAACACTGAAGCATCCACATTTAGGTCTTCCCTCTTCTTAGGCTTCGTATGGTCTGTGATTAGAAGGACAGTTCTCAGCGTAATTTGGAAACACACACACACACACATACACACACACACACACATCAAAACGACAACAAAACCAACAACAAGACAGCTAAAACAATTCTGAATAATAAAAGAACAGCTGGAGGCATCACAATCTCCAACCTCAAACTGTACTACAGATCTATGGTAATTAAAGCAGTGTGGTTCTGGTATAAAAACAGATACATAGATCAATAGAATCAAATAGAAGACACAGAAATAAGTCAATATACTTATTTATACCTTATTTTTTTTATAAAGAGGCCAGAAATATATACTAGAAAACAAAATCTAGCATCTTCAACAAACGGTGCTGGTAAAACTTGATGGGTGCCCGTAGAAGATTACAAATAGATCCATACCTGTCATTCTGCACATTCTGCATGAAACTCAATTCCAAATGGATCAAAGACCTCAATATAAGACCATATGCGAGACCTTTGCTGGGCCACCAGGGTTCTATAAACCAAATAGAGCTGGGAGAAAGCTAGCCTCCCAGGAGTGTGGAAAAGCTCTTGAGAGGGGATAAGAGGACTAAAACTGCTCAGCAGGACTCACCCAGAATCTTCGGGACACAGGGACTGAGGAACAGCGGGGAAGAAGGAGCCTTCCGGTTTCCATCTGTGGCAGGAGACATCTGCTTGGGTCACCAGAGCTCCATAGCCAAATAGCGCTGGAAGAAAGATAGTGTTCCAGGAGTGTGGGCAAGGCTGTCTGCTCAGAGGGACCCACGTGGAATACCCAGGACACAGGGACTGAGGAGTGGGCTTCTGGTTTCTTTCAGTAGCCAGGGAGCAGATCTTGTGACACAGGGCTCTATACTCAAGTAGTGCCAGGAGAGAGCTGGTATACCAGGAGTACTGACACACCTTTAAGCACAGGCAAGACCACCACTTCTTTTCAAATTCATTGGACCAAGAGGGATCCTTGCAGAGTCATTAGGACACAGGAAACAAGGGACAGCTGGGGATTAGATCCTTCTTATTTCTGTCTGCACCCCAGAGCTGACCATGCATCACAACTCTCCAAACGCAAATTCCTCTCAGAGAGAACTGGTATTCAAGACAAGTCACAGTCAAAGAGAGTAAGACCAGCTAAAACCAGACATAACCACATGGCAAAAGGCAAGGGCAAGAACACAAGGAACAGAAACCAAGGTTACTTAGCATCATCAGAAACCAGCTCTCCAACCACAGCAAGCCCTGGATACCCAAACTCACCAGAAAAGGAAGACTCAGACTTAAAATCACTTATCAAGAGGATGACAGAAGATTTTAAGAAGGAAATAAATAACTCCCTTACAGAAATACAAGAGAACAAGGTAAACAACTAGAAGCCCTTAAAGAGGAAACACAAAAATCCCTTAAAGAATTACAGAAAAACACAATCAAACAGACAAAGGGAATGAACAAAACCATCCAGGAACTAAAAACAGATATATAAACAATAAAGTAATCACAAAGGGAGACAACCTTGAAGGAAAACCTAGGAAAGAAATCAGTAGTCATAGATGCAAGCATCACCAACAGAATACAAGAGATGGAAGAGAGAATCTCAGGTGCAGAAGATACCATAGAAAACATGGACCCAACAGTCGAAGAAAATGCAAAATCCAAAAAGCTCCTAACCCAAAACATCCAGGATATCCAGGATACAATGAGAAGACAGAACCTGAGGATAATAGGTATAGAAGAGAGTGAAGATTCCCAACTTAAAGGACCAGTAAATATCTTCAACAAAATGATAGAAGAAGACTTCCCTAACCTAAAGAAAGAGATGAACATAAATATACAAGAAGCCTACAGAACATCAAATAGACTAGAACAGAAAAAAAAATTCCTCCCAGCACATTATAGTCAAAACACCAAATACACAAAATAAGGAAATGATATTAAAAGCAGTAAGGGGAAAAGGGCAAGTAACATATAAAGGCAGACCTATCAGAATTACACCAGACTTCTCACCAGAGACTATAAAAGCAAGAAGATCCTGGGAAGATCTCATACAGACTCTAAGAGAACACAAATGCCAGACCAGGATGCTATACCCAGCAAAACTCTCAATAATCATAGGTGGTAAAACCAAAATATTCTATGACAAAACCAAATTTGCACAGTTTATTTCCACAAACCCAGCCCTACAAAGAATAATACATGGAAAATGCCAACTCAAGGAGGGAAACTACTCCCAAGAAAAAGCAAGAAAGTAATCTTTCAACAAACTCAAAAGAAGATAGCCACACAAACATATAAACAACATCGAAAATAACAGGAAGCAACAATCACTATTCTTTAATATATCTTAACATCAATGGACTCAATTCCCCAATAAAAAGACATAGACTGACAGACTGGATCCATAAACAGGACCCAGCATTTTGCTGCATTCAGGAAGCACACCTCTGTGTTAAAGACAAACACTACCTCAGAGTAAAGGGCTGGAAAACAATTTTTCAGGCAAATGGACCCAAGAAACAGGCTGGAGCAGCCATTCTAATATCGGATAAAATTGACTTTCAACCAAAAGTCATCAAAAAAGATAAGGAAGGACAGTTCATACTCATCACTGTAAAAATCTACCAAGAAGATCTCTCAATTCTGAACATCTATGCCCTGAGTGAAAGGGCTCCCACATTCAAAAAAGAAACTCTACTAAAGCTCAAAGCACACATTGCACCTCACACAATAATAGTGGGAGACTTCAACACCCCACTATCAACAATGGACAGATCTTGGAAACACAAACTAAACAGAGACACGGTGAAACTAACAGATGCTATGAACCAAATGGGTTTAACAGATATCTATAGAACATTTCATCCTGCATCGAAAGAATATACCTTCTTCTCAGCACCTCCTGGTACCTTCTCCAAAATTGATCGTATAATTGTTCACAAAACAAACCTCAATAGATATAAAAAAATTGAAATAATCCCATGCCTCCTATCAGGTCACCACGGATTAAGGTTGGTCTTCAATGGCAACAACAACAACCACAACAACAGAAAGCCCACATACACATGGAAGCTGAACAATGCACTGCTTAATGATAAGTTGGCCAAGGAAGCAATAAAGAAGGAAATTAAAGACTTCCTAGAATTCAATGAAAATGAAAGTACAAGTTACCCAAACCTATGGGACACAATGAAAGCAGTGTTAAGAGGAAAACTCATAGCTCTGAATGCCTCCAAAAAGAAACTGGAGAGAGCACACACTAACAGCTTAACAGCACACCTGAAAGTTCTAGAACAAAAAGAAGCTAATACACCCAAGAGGAGTAGAAGGCAGGAAATAATCAAATTAAGGGCTGAAATCAACCAAGTGGAAACTAAAAGAACTATACAAAGAATCAACAAAACCAGGAGCTGGTTCTTTGAGAAAATCAACAATATAGATAAACCCTTAGCCAGACTAACCAGAGGGCACAGAGACAGTATGCAAATTAACAAAATTAGCATTTTGGGAGGTACGACAACAGATTCTGAGGAAATTTAAAGATTCATCAGATCCTACTAGAAAAGTCTATACCCAACAAAATTGGAAAATCTGGATGAAATAGACAAGTTTCTAGACAGATACCAATTACCAAAGTTAAGTCAGAATCAGATAAACCATATAAACAGTCCCATAATACCTAAAGAATTAGAAGCAGTGATTAAAAGTCTCTCAACCAAAAAAAGCTCAGGACCAGATAGGTTCAGTGCTGAATTCTATCAGACCTTCAAGAAGACCTAATACCAATACTCTTCAATCTATTCCACAAAATAGAAACAGAAGGAACACTACCCAATTCATTCTATGAGGCCACAGTTACACTGATACCAAAACCTCACAAAGACTCAACAAAGAAAGAAAACTTCAGACCAATTTCCCTTATGAATATCAATGAAAAAATACTCAATAAAATTCTCACAAACCGAATCCAAGAACAGATCAAAATGATCATTCAGAATTGTCAAGTAGGCTTCATCCCAGGGATGCAGGGATGGTTCAATACCTGGAAATCCATCAATGTAATCCACTACATAAACAAACTCAAAGAAAAAAACCACATGGGCATTTTGTTAGATGCTGAAAAACCATTTGACGAAATTCAACATCCCTTCATGATAAAAGTCTTGGAAAGATGAGGAACTCAAGGAGCATACCTAAACATAGTAAAAGCAATATACAGCAAACCAGTGGCCAACATCAAACTAAATGGAGAGAAACTGAAAGCAATTCCACTAAAATTAGGGACTAAGCAAGGCTGCCCTCTCTCTTCCTATCTATTCAATATAGTACTTGAAGTTCTAGCTAGAGCAATTAGACAACAAAAGTAAGTCAAAGGGATACAAATTGGAAAGGAAGAAATCAAAATATCACTATTTGCAGATGATATGATCATATACTTATGTGACCAGAAAAACCCCACCAGAGATCTGCTATAGCTGATAAACACCTTCAGCAACGTGGCCAGATACAAAATTAACTCAAGCAAATGAGTAGCCTTCCTATACTTGAAGGATAAACAGGCTGAGAAAGAAATTAGGGAAATGACACCCATCACAATTGTCACAAACAATATAAAGTACCTTGGTGTGACTCTAACCAAACAAGTGAATGATCTGTATGATAAGAACTTCAAGTCTCTGAAGAAAGAAATCGAAGAAGACCTCAGAAGATGGAAAGATCTCCCATGCTCATGAATTGGCAGGATTAATATAGTTAAAATGGCCATCCTGCCAAAAGCAATCTACAGATTCAATGCAATCTCCATCAAAATTCCAACTCAATTCTTCATAGACTTAGAAAGAGCAATTCTCAAATTCATATGGAATAACAAAACACCCATGATAGCAAACGCTATTCTCAACAATAAAAAGACTTCTGGGGGAATCAGCATTCCTCTCCTCAAGCTGTACTACAGAGCAGTAGTGATAAAAAAACTGCATGGTATTGGTACAGCAACAGGCAGATAGATTAATGGAATAGAACTGAATACCCACAAATGAACCCACACACTTATGGTCACTTGATCTTTGACAAAGGAGCTAAAACCATCCAGTGGAAAAAAGACAGCATCTTCAAGAAATGGTGCTCGTTCAACTGGCGTTCTACCTGTAGAAGATTGGGAATTGATCCATTCCTATCTCCCTGTGCAAAGCTCAAGTCCAAGTGGATCAAGGACCTCCACATAAAATCAGATACACTGAATCTAATAGAAGAGAAAGTGGGGAAGAGTCTCAAACACATGGGCACAGGGGAAAATTTCCTGAACAGAACACCAATGGCTTGTGCTCTAAGATCAAGAATCGACAGATGGGACCTAATAAAATTGCAAAGCTTCTGTAAGGCAAAGGACACTGTCAATAGGGCAAAACGGCAACCTACAGATTGGGAAAAGATCTTTACCAATCCTACATCTGATAGAGGGCTAATATCCAAGTATACAAAGAACTCAAGAAGTTAGACTCCAGAGATCCAAATAACCCTATCAAAAGATGGGGAACAGAACTAAACAGAGTATTCTCAACTGAGGAAACTCGAATGGCCGAGAAGCACCTAAAGAAATGTTAAACATCTTTAGTCATCAGGGAAATGCAAATCAAACAACCCTGAGATTTCACCTCACACCAGTCAGAATGGCTAAGCTCAAAAACTCAGTTGACAGCAGATGTTGGCAAGGATGTGGAGAAAGAGGAACACTCCTCCATTGCTGGTGGGAATGCAAATTGATACAACCTTTCTGGAAATCAGTTTGGCGGACCCTCAGAAAAAGGAACATAATACTACCTGGGGACCCTATTCCACTCCTAGGCATATACCCAGAAGATGCTCCAGCATATAATAAAGACACATGTTCCACTATGTTCATAGCAGGCATATTTTTAATAGCAAGAAGCTGGAAACAACCCAGATGTCCCTCCACAGAGGAATGGATACAGAAAATGTGGTACATTTACACAATGGAATACTACTCAGCTATTAAAAACAATGACTTTATGAAATTCGCAGACAAATGGATGGATCTTGAAAATATCATCCTGAGCGAGGTAATGCAGTCACAAAAGAATGAACATGGTATTTTCTCACTGTTAAGTGGTTATTAGCCCAAAATACCCAAGAGTCACTTTACAGCAACCATAGGGCTGAGTGTGTGTTTCCAGATGGAGGAGTTGAAGAAGGGACTGAAGGAGCTGAGGGAGTTTGCATCCCAAGAAAGGCAGCAACAGTGGCAATTGGCCTGACCCCCCGATACTCCTGGAGACTGATCCACCAACCAAAGAATACACATGGAGGGACCCATGGTGCTGGCCATATATGCGTCAGAGGAGGGTCTTGTTAGACATCAGGGGGAGGAGAGGCCCTTGGGCCTGAGAGTATTAGATCCCCAAGTATAGGAGAATGCCTAGGAGGGAAGATGAGAGTGGGTGGGTGGGTGGGAGGGAGAATACCCCCATAGAGGGAGGGGAGGGAGGATGGAATAGAAGGTTCCAAAGGGGAGATCTGGAAAGGGGAAAACATTTGAAATGTAAATAAGGTAAAAAAAAAAAAAGAAATTAGGGAAATAACACTCTTCACAATTGTCACAAACAATATAAAATATCTTGGTGTGACTCTAAACAAACAAGTGAAAGATCTGTATGACAAAAACTTCAAGTCTTTGAAGAAAGATATGGAAGAAGACCTTAGAAGATGGAAAGATCTCCCATGCTCATGGAATGGCAGGATTAATATAGTTAAAATGGCCATCCTGCAAAAAGCAAGCTAAAGATTCATTGCAATCCCCCATCAATATCCCAGCTCAATTCTTCACAGACTTAGAAAGAGCAATTCTCAAATTCATATGGAATAACAAAAAGCCCAGGATAGCAAAAACTATTCTCAACAATAAAAGGTCTTCTGGGGGAATCAGCCTCCCTGACTTCAATCTGTACTAGAGAGCAGTTGTAGTAAAAACTGCATGGTATTGGCACAGTGACAGGCAGGTGGATCAATGGAATAGAATTGAAGACCCAGAAATGAACCCACACACTTATGGTCACTTGATCTTTGACAAAGGAGGTAAAACCATACAATGGAAAAAAGACAGCATCTTCAACAAATGGTGCTGGTTCAACTGGCGTTCTACCTGTAGAAGATTGGGAATTGATCCATTCCTATCTCCCTGTACAAAGCTCAAGTCCAAGTGGATCAAGGACCTCCACATAAAACCAGATACACTGAATCTAATAGAAAAGAAAGTGGGGAAAAGTCTCAAACACATGGGCACAGGGGGAAAGTTCCTGAACAGAACACCAATGGCTTATGCTCTAAGATCAAGAATCGACAGATGGGACCTCATAAAATTACAAAGCTTCTGTAAGGCAAAGGACACTGTGAATAGGACAAAACAGCAACCAACAGATTGGAAAAAGATCTTTACCAATCCTACATCTGACAGAAGGCTAATATCCAATATATACAAAGAACTCAAGAAGCTAGACTCCAGAGATTTAAATAACCCTATCAAAAAATGGGGAAGTGAGCTAAACAGAGAATTCTCAACTCAGGAAACTCGAATGGCCGAGAAGCACCTAAAGAAATGTTCAACATCCTTAGTCATCAGGGAAATGCAAATCAAAACCCTGAGATTCCACCTCACACCAGTCAGAACAGCTAAGATCAAAAACTCAGGTAACAGCAGATGCTGGCGAGGATGTGGAGAAAGAGGAACACTCCTCCATTGCTGGTGGGAATGCAAGCAATACACCCTCTCAGGAAATCAGTTTGGCGGACCCTCAGAAAAAGGAACATAATACTACCTGAGGACCCAACTATTCCACTCCTAGGCATATACCCAGAAGATGCTCCAACATGTAATAAGGACACATGCTCCACTATATTCATAGCAGCCATATTTATAATAGCCAGAAGCTGGAAACAACCCAGATGTCCCTCCACAGAGGAATGGAGTCAGAAAATGTGGTACATTTACACAGTGGAATACTACTAAGCTATTAAAAACAATGACTTCATGAAATTCGTAGACAAATGGATGGATCTTGAAAATGTCATCCTGAGCGAGGTAACGCAGTCACAAAAGAATGAACATGGTATGTACTCACTGTTAAGAGGTTATTATCCCAAAAATTTGAAATACCCAAGAGTCACTTCGAAGCAACAGTAGTTCTGAGTGTGACATCCCAAATGGAGGGCTTGGAGAAAGGACTGAAGGAGCTGAGGGAGTGTGCAGCCCCAGGGAGGTAGCAACAGTAGCAACTGGCCTGACCCCCCGATACTTCTGGAGACTGATCCACCAACTAAAGAATACACATGGCGGGACCCATGGTGCTGGCCACATGTGCGGCAGAGGAGGGTCTTATTGACCATCAAGGGGAGGAGAGGCCCTTGGGGCTGAAAGTGTTAGATCCCCTAGTAGAGGAGAGTGCCAAGGAGGGAAGACTTGTGTGGGTGAGTGGGTGGGTGGGAGAATACCCCCATAGTGGCAGGGGAAGTGGGAGGAAATGGGGAGGTTCCAAAAGGGAGATCTGGAAAGGGGGAAACATTTGAAATGTAAATAAAGTAGGATAAATAAAAAAATATACACATGCATGAATGTAAGCTAAATAAAGTTGTCAAATAATGAGAGAGTCGGATCTCCAGTTGGATATGTCTCATTACCAAATTGTACCGGACCAGTCAGTGCAAAGTTGAATAGTCCTCTAAGGGAGGCACGGGGTTGATAGGATAGATAGAAAAATATGCAAGAGACAGATAATGGGAGGGCTTCATTACTACACCACCAGCAGTGAGTGTATTTCTCATAGCCTTATACTACAGCACCATGGGAATCACAGCCACAAGGTAACAGAAACAATTTTGCTAAAATATACACACTTGTTCTTACCCAAAAGATTCCCCATTCCTTCTACCAAGGTCAATAGAATCTTCAGCTCCTCACCTTGAGCCTCAGGTGTACTTCTCTTATCATTCCACCTGTCAGCAGGCTGGGAAATCTGTGAACAAACCCTGACCTGCCTTGACTCTGCTTAGCAGGCAGACTCCCCCTCCCCCCTTTTTCTCTCTGCTTCAGAGAAATGGCAAACAAATCCTGACACCAAATGTTCCTTCCAGTTCCAGGAATGGGTTACATCTAATTGAGTTGTTGGCCAAAGCTGCTTCATGAGAAACCCCAAACAACTCAGGCCATTTACAGGTCTATTGATTGTTCTCTGCAAACATATAACAAAACCCTACTGCTGAAGACAACATCTACACAATTTATTGAACACAACGAAGTTGAGCTGGTGCCTATCTAGAGCTTTTGCTCCTAAGGATAAATGTTGGTGGCACTGGAAGGTAGGAGGTATTCTATACTCTACTGAAGGAGAAAGGCAAACACCAACCTACCTACAAACTCATCAAGTTACAAGGATGACCTGCTTGCAAGATATTCAAGTGCAATAGTAGTAGTACAAAGCTTATGGCAGTAACTATCCAATATCTGATTGGATTTAAGACCTAGACCATGAGATATAACACATTTCCAACAATACTCAGGTAGTCAAGAACCTAAGACCAGATAGACCAGGGACCCAGGGGAAAACAAAATACTATTCTTCTGTTACAGGAACATGGCCATAAAACAACTCTGACTGACATTCTGCTATACCCATAAATCAGTGCCTTGATTAGGTATCATCAGAGAAGCTTCCTTTTATAGTAGATGGGTAAATATACAGAGACCCGCATCTAGACAGTGTGCAGAGAGTTAGACCTTGGAGCACTTAGCCCTAAAATGATCTCTCCATCAAATCCTTCCCTTTGGGGTTCATGGAACCCTGAAGAAGGTAGGTGGAAAGGTCATAAGATCCGGGAGAATGGTGGATACCAAGAAACAGATACTCTACACACAACATGACTGGCATACATGTGAACTCACAGAGACTGTGGCAGCATGCACAGGGCCTCATGGGTCTGCATCAGATAGAGTCCCAGTGATGAGAGGGGAAGCGGATACAAGCCCATCCCTAACCCAGAAGCTATTGGCAATTGATGACTACTCACAAAATTAGTTCTCTTCAATAGAGTCTCACTGGAGATACAAACCACTCTTAAGGGCAAACCCCATGCCCAGCAGTAGATGGTCAACAGAAAACAAACTCTTTGGAGGTTCTTTGTCTCATAATGTTTGTTGGGGCATTTTTTTTTTTACCTTACAGGTTTTGCCATAATATGGCTTCTGGTTTTGTGTTTTTATGGGATTCCTATGTGTATGAGGGCATATGTTTCTGTGTTTATATGTGTTTCTCATGCTTTTTCATTGACTCTTTTTCTTCTGTTTGTTTTGCCCTAATACAGTCTGTTTGTTTTTGGTTTATGTTATTTTATTTTTATTCTTTAGATGCCTGTTTGTTTTCTTTTTTATTAGATCCTTATTCTTTTTTAATTATTATTTATTTATTTTTAAATTTTTAAATTTTTAAAAATTTTTCCTACTTTATTTGCATTTCAAATGTTTCCCCCTTTCCAGATCTCCCCTTTGGAACCTCCCCATTTCCTCCCCCCTCCCCCTGCCACTATGGGGGTATTCTCCCATCCACCCACCCACCCACTGTCGTCTTCCCTCCTTGGCATTCTCCTTTACTGGGGGATCTAACACCCTCAGGCCCAAGGGCCTCTCCTCCCCCTGATGGCTAACAAGACCCTCCTCTGCCACATATGTGACCAGCACCATGGGTCCCTCCATGTGTATTCTTTGGTTGGTGGATCAGACTCCGCCTGTTTGTTTTCTAATAAGAGACAGAAAGAGTGTAGACTCAGTTGGGAGAGGAGGTGGGAAGGACCTCCCAGTTGGGGAGGAGGTTTACAGGAGAAGAATCCATAATCAGAAGGTTTAGTATGAAAAAAACCCTATTTCTAATAAAATAAAGAAGAAAGAGGGAGAAGAGGGGAAAGATAGAAAAAGAGAAAAGGAAGGGGAGGGCGAGAAAATGAGGAGGAGGAGGAGGAGGAGGAATATTTTGAAGGCTCAATTGGGCCATTTGCCAAATAGTTGGACTCCATGATTATTGTCTGTCTTTTCTGATGATGACTTGAACAAACACCTATTCACACTGGATAGGGCACTAGCTATAGTCAGATAGGATTCTAGTCAAGCTCAGCTCAGCAAAGCAGTGAGTTTATTGGGGTTACTTACAAAAATATAACAAGGGATGACTTACTGGGCATGGGTGACCCGAAGCTAACTGCATCACCAAAAAGTCTACCCTGATTGGGTGATGACTAATGAAAGCTGTAGCTTTGGAACTTAACTTTTAGGCAAGTCAGTTGGTCTGTTTCTTCTTCCTCCTAACAGTGCCACTCCCTGGGCCAAGCATATCCACACCTCCACATTCCACTCCCTGGCCTCCATAGGCTTGTCTGAACACATGAGTCTATGGGAGCCATACCTAAACATCTTGTTCCACCTTGTATAGTCTTGGGGAAGGCTCTTGTGAACCACTGCAAGTTTCAGGATCTTCCTGAAACTTCTATGGTGTGTTTACTTTTTATGCTATAAAGAATGTCTTAGTTAGGGTTTCCACTACTGTGAAAAGATACCATGACCAAGGTTTAGAGGTTCAGTCCATTATTATCATAGCATAATAATGGAAGCATCCAGGCAAGCAGGAGAAGTAGCTGAGAGTTCTACATGTTCATCCATAGGAAGTCAGGAGCAGAATGGCTCCCAAGTGGCTAGGAGAAGGTCTCAAAGCCCATTCCGACAGTGACACACTTCCTCCATCAAGATCACACCTACTCCAACAAGACCACACCTCCTAACAGTACCACTCCCTGGGCCAAGCATATCCCAACCGCCACAATGAAGTACTTCCATTTGGGTGAAATAACTATCCAATATGCTACTCTTTCCTGTGGCTCTTAAATTTTTTCCATTCCTTCTTGCTCAATATTTTCTGAGCCTAATAGAGAGTAATATAGATATTTAATTCCTTCTCTCCCACTTATGGCTGTTTATTACGCCACATTACAGTAGTAGCAACTAAGTCTCAGGGGCTTGAGGCTATACTTACTGTTACAGGGAAAAAAGTTACCTTCCATGGAATCTGACAATAGCAGTAACCTATGGGGATAGGTGCGAATATTAGAAGACTAGTTGACAGGAGCACAACAACAGCAGTGGCCTCCTCAGTTGGGACTTTATTCTTCTCCAAGTGCCAGATGTCAGTGTGGTGATACTTCTTTCTCAGCATCCTCTGATTCATTCCAACACTATGAAAATCAGCCAGAAGAGAGCTTCCAGCTCAGTCCCAGCCTTATTTTTCCATATTCTGTGGCCAAAGCACAATGTTTACAGCAATAAGGACTCTTCATTTAGTTCTGACAGGCTTTGGAGGATACTTTGAGACAAATGCACGCGAAGTAAGGCTGAATCCCCTCTCCAGAGCTAATTTCTTGGTGAATTCAAATAGTATGTGACAGACAATTCATCAATATAATGTATCTGTAGAAGGCATTTGCTCTTCTGTGATACAGAGGAAAATGTCAAATAGTTATTTTTTCTAAAGGATCAGAGGAGACAGAGAAGGAACCCAGTGGTGTATAGGTTTATGTTCAGTCCTGTGATGACAGGCTGGACCCAAAGCATTTGTCCTCTTTCTAACCTGCATAGCTTCATCCAGGTGTATCTTATCTGCTGAGCCATGAATTGGAAATGGGACTTACAATAGACCAAAACTCTTTCCCCCCTTAGAGCTCTATTAGAGACAGACACTTGATTTTGAAGGGTTGTCCTCTTTAAACTTTGTATCTTTAAACTTTATAAAGTCATGGTGTAGTACTCATGATCAAGGGGGATCAAACTAAGAAAAGTGTATGTCTTTACTAGTATTTAACTTGAGATCCACTCTGGCTACATTTCAGGGTGAGAATCAACTGTTTGGAAGCCTGTTTCCATATTAGTATGTGTATAAGTGGAGCCAGGCCACACGAAAAGTTTAACAAATAAGTTTCTTCCCATCTACAATAGGTCAAATGATAGGATATTATGATATTATGATTTATATTTCCCACTAGAGGTCATTTTTTTTATCCTTTAGTCTAACTTTGGTAAGACTCAAATAACAAAATACATCAAGTATGTTATTCTCTAAAGTCTGTGTCAGACTTATAGGGTCTCAGGGTGCTGTGCTACCTCCTTATAAGAGAAAAGGAGCACCTCCAACATCTCCCTTTGTACCACCCCTCCCTCCCAAGAGCATCCTCTGGAACTTACTTTATCTTTCCTTACCTCATTAGTACTATAGAAAAGAAGAGACCTTCTGGAACAGTTGCTCTTTTTAATGGAGACTCCAATTCTCTCTGTTATTTACTCATTAGCAACTGTAAGAAAGGAGAGCCTACTGACTATGTTCTTACCGACGTGACTCCACATGACCTTAATACCCTTTGACCTTGATGGATTCTGCATTTTCCTGATGAATCATAGCCTGATTGTGTAGGACCTGCCATCCAAAACAATAAAGACTGTAGCCATGAGCTTTCCTACCTGCCATCTTTGTTCCCAGAATAATGATTTTCAGACTTAATTATTTATGAATAAATGCCTAGGCCATAAGCTTTAGCTTGTTACCTGACTAGCACATAACTTACATGACCCATGCATTTCAGTCTATTTCTGCCACGTGGCTATTTAGCCTTCCTCAGTTTCATGTGTCTCCTCCAAGCCCATGGTGAAATTTCCCTGCATCTGACTCTCTCTCAGAGTTCTAATCTCTCTATTAGAACTCCCCTTTCTACTTCCTGCCTTTTGATAAGGGCCATCAACTTTTTATTGACAGGTGATGCTTCCACACAGTGCACAAGATATTATCCCTATAAAAGACCACCAGTGTAGTACATATATTGAGCCTCACGAATCAGGGAAGCTTAAGGTAACTTCTAATAATTATATAAGCTAGGAAATATCTTGGCCTCTCTGTGTGTCTAGCTTCTGTTATTTTTTCTTAACTGTTCTTTCTGATGCCCCCCAAATCATAATGTATCCATTCCTATTATATTTCTCAATTTAGCTAGAAAGCAAATGTGATAGTTCACAAGGTGAATTTCCCATTTAAAGAGGGCTACCAGTTGGGTTGCATGGAATAGGAGAGCCTCTTTGTAATTTACCACATGTGGCTCATATTTAAATCCTTGCCATATAGAGAATAGCAAACACAAAACACAAAAACATAAATAGAAAACAAAGTTGGAGGGAGATATATTCAGAATGCTCTTTTTCTTTAGCCTGTCTATGTTATAGTAACCACAAAGTAAAAACATGTGGGGGAATCTTTTTGTGCACTATGTAATGGTTGTCTTTGTAGTATTCAAATGTTTATTTCTGTACTGGCAGAGAGCTAAGTTCTGTCCAGACTTTGGTATTGTTATTTTTAATGAATCATTACTTGCATCAGTATTTTGTAAATATGTGTCTCCATCACCTTCTTATTGGTTTAATAAAGATCTGATGACCAATGGCTGAGGCAGGAGAGGAAAGGCAGGATGTTCAGGCAGAGATGGGCTTAGTGGGAAGAATCAGCCATGGGAGGATTGAGCCAGCAGACATGGATGGGGGTGAACATGAGCAGAGAGGTCGACCGGGTCACTTGGTGGGATGTTGGCAGAATTAGTCAGATTAGACCAGCTGGGGGTAGCCCAAATTAAAGGCCAAAGCTTTTAAAATATAGAAGAGTCTCTGTGTCTTTATTTAGCTGATGGCTTCGTGAAAGTCCAGCAATAAAACCAAACAATTATAGCAAAAAATAAAACGAGAACATCCAGGGAGCAAAATGAATGACAGAAAAGTGTGGAGCAAAGAAATCTTGCTGTGTGTGTGAGAGAGAGTGCATTCTATCTCAGAGAGAAGAGATCTAAAATTTTAGATAGAACGAGCATCAAGACCCATGGAACCTGCAACAATCTCCAGCCTCTCACCCAAGCAGGCTGATCCCATCTCAGGCACCACATCTAGGCCCATTGGAAGCATCTGGCATCCTAACATTTGGCTCCTTGGGATCTACTCTTTCCCAAGAAAGCCTGCTGCAAATTCACATGCAATGTCCTGGGTCTAGCTATCTCAAGGATTCCAGTGTCCCCTGGTGGTTGCTCAGGGTTGGAGACACACCTACGGCTCCTAGCTCAACTCAGCTAGTTAGCAGCAACGTTGGAAGATTTTCAGTCTACCAAAAATAGCCATCATTCTGACCTGAAAATACTTTATATCCAAAATACATTATTCACCTTGTAAATTATTAGTGGTGGATAATTTGTGTGATATGCATTGTTGCTCTCCAGTATTCTTTTTATTGAACACTGAAGCCAGAAGGATCATGAATTGTTGTGGAATCGTTTCCCTCCCACATTACACTACACATTTAAACATGCCTAAAATGTGTTTGCGTTTATTGCTATGTAATTGGTACATAATTATAATCATTTGGTTTGAAAATCACTATGCTAGTTTAGATGGGAAAACATAGTTGTTTCTGTGTGAACTGCTGTCTAGTAAAGCTTTTAAGAATTAACATTTGCTTCTTAAAAAATATTTATTGTGCAAATGGAATATCACAATTCATCTTTATTCCAAACCTTATCCTCTGTGTTAATTTTGATATCTTCTGTCTTCTACCTTTTTTCTGACATAATATATTTATTGATTATGTGGTTATTTCACACAATGCATCTGATCAAATTCACTTTCCAGCCCTCCCAAGTCCACCCCAGAACTCTTGTGATCCTCCCCCTAAAGTCCAAATCACAAAATTGAACTTCTAAAGTATTCAAAACAAATAAGACTAGGTTAAGATTTGCAAAGCACCTTTCCTTCACCAATCCACCAACCAACACTCAAGGGTCAGACAAGCTGGGAATAACTCCAGGCAGCTGCACATTCTCCTGCATTAAGTTGTGGGTAGTTCCCTGATGTGACAAGTTTACCCAACAGCTGGCTTAAAAAAACTGTTTTGGAGCTTCCTGGATCTTACAGAAACTAAGAAATAAAATTGGAATACCAGTGAGGTCAGGAAGTTAGTAGGTGCCATGGGAGAATTTGAAGGAAAGGGAGAAAATCGTGGTGTAAAGGGTTAAAAAGGTTTGATGGAGCAAGAAGGGTCAGTGCGATGGGAGGACCGGAAGGAGAGCATCCAGGGAGGAAGATACAACTATGAAAATATTTCCCCTTCCCCACATCCTCGCCAGCATCTGCTGTCACCTGAGCTTTTGAGCTTAGCCATTCTGACTGGTGTGAGGTGGGATCTCAGGGTTTTGATTTGCATTTCCCTGATGACTAAGGAGGTTGAACACTTCTTTAGGTGCTTCTCGGCCATTCGAGTTTCCTCAGTTGAGAATTCTCTGTTTAGCTCTCTTCCCCATTTTTTGATAGGGTTATTTGGATCTCTGGAGTCTAGCTTCTTGAGTTCTTTGTATACATTGGATATTAGCCATCTATCGGATGTAGGATTGGTAAAGATCCTTTCCCAATCTGTAGGTTGCCATTTTGTCCTATTGATAGTGTCCTTTGCCTTACAGAAGCTTTGTAATTTTATGAGGTCCCACTTGTTGATACTTGATCATAGAGCTTAAGCCATTGGTGTTCAGTCCAGGAACTTTTCCCCTGTGCCCATGTGTTCGAGACTTTTCCCCACTTTCTCTTCTATTAGATTCAGTGTATCTGATTTTCTGTGGAGGTCCTTGATCCACTTGGACTTGAGCTTTGTACGGGGAGATAGGAATGGATTAATTCTCAATCTTCTACATGTAGACTGCCAGTTGAATCAGCATCATTTGTTGAAGATGCTGTCTTTTTTCCACTGGATGGTTTTAGCTCCTTTGTTAAAGATCAAGTGGCCATGAGTGTGTGGTTTCATTTCTGAGTCTTCAATTCTATTCCATTGATCTACCTGCCTGTCATTGTACCAATACCATACAGTTTTTATCACTACTGCTCTGTAGTATAGCTTGAAGTCAGGGAGGCTGATTCCCCTAGAAGTCTTTTTATTGTTGAGAATAGTTTTTCCTATCCTGGGTTTTTTGTTATTACATATGAATTTGAAAATTGCTTTTTCTAAGTCTATGAAGAATTGAGCTGGGATTTTGATGGGGATTGCATTGAATCTGTAGATTGCTTTTGGCAGGATGGCCATTTTAACTATATTAATCCTGCCATTCCATGAGCATGGGAGATCTTTCCATCTTCTAAGGTCTTCTTCGATTTCTTTCTTCAGAGACTTGAAGTTCTTATCATACAGATCATTCACTTGTTTGGTTAGAGTCACACCAAGATATTTTAGTTTGTGACAATTGTGACGGGTGTCATTTCCTTAATTTCTTTCTCAGCCTGTTTATCCTTCGAGTATAGGAAGGCTACTGATTTGCTTGAGTTAATTTTGTATCCGGCCACTTTGCTGAAAGTGTTTATCAGCTGTAGCAGTTCTCTGGTGGAGTTTTTCCCGTCACTTAAGTATACCATCATATCATCTGCAAATAGTGAAGTTTTGATTTCTTCCTTTCCAATTTGTATCCCTTTGACCTCTTTTTGTTGTCTGATTGTTCTAGCTAGAACTTCAAGTACTATATTGAATAGATAGGGAGAGAGAGCAGCCTGGCCTAGTCCCTGGTTTTAGTGGGAGTGCTTCAAGTTTCTCTCCATTTAGTTTGATGTTGGCCACTGGTTTACTGTATATTGCTTTTACTATGTTTAGGTATGCTCCTTGAATTCCTGATCTTTTCAAGACGTTTATCATGAAGGAATATTGAACTTTGTCAAATGCTTTTTAACCATCTAATGAAATGACCATGTGGAAAACTCATTTTTCTTTAAGTTTGTTTATGTAGTGGATTACGTTGATGGATTTTCGGGTATTGAACCATCCTTGCATCTCTGGGATGAAGCCTACTTGATCATGGTGAATGATTGTCTTGATGTGTTCTTGGATTCGGTTTGCAAGAATTTTATTGAGTATTTTTGCATCGATATTCATAAGGGAAATTGGTCTGAAGTTTTCTTTTATTGTTGGGTCTTTGTGGGGCTTTGGTATCAGTGTAACTGTGGCCTCATAGAATGAATTGGGTAGTGTTCCTTCTGTTTCTATTTTGTGCAATAGCTTGAAGAGTACTGGTATTAGGTCTTCTTTGAAGGTCTGATAGAATTCTGCACTGAACCCATCTGATACTGGGATTTTTTTGGTTAGGAGACTTTTAATGACTGCTTCTATTTCTTTAGGGGTTATGGGACTGTTTAGATGGTTTATCTGATCCTGATTTAACTTTGGT
Source organism: Rhynchomys soricoides (assembly GCA_019843965.1). Classification (NCBI taxonomy): domain Eukaryota; kingdom Metazoa; phylum Chordata; class Mammalia; order Rodentia; family Muridae; genus Rhynchomys; species Rhynchomys soricoides. The sequence goes on along the minus strand of JADRCH010000291.1, from coordinate 55,404 downwards.
AATTGGTATCTGTCTAGAAACTTGTCCATTTCTTCCAATTTTCCAATTTTGTTGCATATAGGCTTTTGTAGTAGGATCTGATGATTTTTGAATTTCCTCAGAATCTGTTGTTATATCTCCCTTTTCATTTCTAATTTTGTTAATTTGGATATTGTCTCTGTGCCCTCTGGTTAGTCTGGTTAAGGGTTTATCTATATTGTTGATTTTCTCAAAGAACCAGCTCCTGGTTTTGTTCATTCTTTGTAAAGTTCTTTTAGTTTCCACTTGGTTGATTTCAGCCCTTAATTTGATTATTTCCTGCCTTCTACTCCTTTTGGGTGTATTAGCTTCTTTTTGTTCTAGAACTTTCAGGTGTGCTGTTAAGCTCTTAGTGTATGCTCTCTCCAGTTTCTTTTTGGAGGCATTCAGAGCTATGAGTTTTCCTCTTAACACTGTTTTCATTGTGTCCCATAGGTTTGGGTAAGTTGTACTTTCATTTTCATTAAATTCTAGGAAGTCTTTAATTTTTTTCTTTATTTCTTCCTTGACCAAGTTATCATTGAGTAGAGTGTTGTTCAGCTTCCATGTGTATGTGGGCTTTCTGTTGTGGTTGCTGCCATTGAAGACCAGCCTTATTTCTTAGTGATCTGATTGGGGGTGTGAGATTATCTCAGTCTTCTTATATTTATTGAGGCTTGTTTTGTGACCAATTATATGATCACTTTTGGAGAAGGTACAGTGAGGTGCTGAGAAGAAGGTATATTCTTTTGATGCAGGATGAAATGTTCTATAGATATCTGTTAAACCCATTTGGTTCATAGCATCTGTTAGTTTCACTGTGTCTCTGTTTAGTTTGTGTTTCCAAGATCTGTCCATTGTTGATAGTGGGGTGTTGAAGTCTCCCACTATTATTGTGTGAGGTGCAATGTGTGCTTTTAGCTTTAGAAGAGTTTTTTTTTATAAATGTGAGAGCCCTTGCATTCGGGGCATAGATGTTCAGAATTGAGAGTTCTTCTTGGCAGATTTTTACTTTGATGAGTATGAACTGTCCTTTCTTATCTTTTTTGATGACTTTTGGTTGAAAGTCAATTTTATCCAATATTAGAATGGCTACTCCAGCCTGCTTCTTGGGTCCATTTGCCTGAAAAATTGTTTTCCAGCCCTTTACTCTGAGGTAGTGTTTTTCTTTAACATGGAGGTGCATTTCCTGGATGCAGCAAAATGCTGGGTCTTGTTTATGGATCCAGTCTGTCAGTCTATTTCTTTTTATTGAGGAACTGAGTCCATTGATGTTAAGAGATATTAAAGAATAGTGATTGTTGCTTTGTGTTATTTTCAATGTTGTTTATATGTTTGTGTGGCTATCTTCTTTTGAGTTTGTTGAAAGATTACTTTCTTGCTTTTTCTTGGGAGTAGTTTCCCTCCTTGAGTTGGCATTTTCCATGTATTATTCTTTGTAGGACTGGGTTTGTGGAAACATAGTGTGCAAATTTGGTTTTGTCATAGAATATTTTGGTCTCACCATCTATGATTATTGAGAGTTTTGCTGGGTATAGCAGCCTGGTCTGGCATTTGTGTTCTCTTAGAGTCTGTATGAGATCTTACCAGGATCTTCTAGCTTTCATAGTGAGAAGTCTGTTGTAATTTTGATAGGTCTGCCTTTATATGTTACTTGCCCTTTTGCCCTTACTGCTTTTAATATTCTTTCCTTATTTTGTGTATTTGGTGTTCTGACTATAATGTGCCAGGAGGAATTTCTTTTCTGATCCAGTCTATTTGGCGTTCTGTAAGCTTCTTGTATATTTATATTCATCTCTTTCTTTAGGTTAGGGAAGTTTTCTTCTATCATTTTGTTGAAGATATTTACTGGTCCTTTAAGTTGGCAATCTTCACTCTCTTCTATACCTATTATCCTCAGGTTCTGTCTTCTCATTGTATCCTGGATATCCTGGATGTTTTGGGTTAGTTAGGAGCCTTTTGGGTTTTGCATTTTCTTCGACTGTTGGGTCCATGTTTTCTATGGTATCTTCTGCACCTGAGATTCTCTCTTCTATCTCTTGTATTCTGTTGGTGATGCTTGCATCTATGACTCCTGATTTCTTTCCTATGTTCTATAACTTCATGGTTGTCTCCCTTTGTGATTTTTTTTTGTTTCTATTTCTGTTTTTAATTCATGAATGGTTTTGTTCATTTGTTTGATTGTGTTTTCCTGTAATTCTGCCCATTTGATTGTGTTTTCCTGTAATTCTTTAAGAGATTTTTGAGTGTCCTCTTTAAGGGTTTTCAGTTGTTTACCTGTGTTCTCTTGTATTTCTTTAAGGGGGTTATTTATTTCCTCCTTAAAATCTTCTATCATCCTCTTGATATGTGATTTTAAGTCTGAGTCTTCCTTTTCTGGTGTGTTGGGCTATCCAGGGCTTGCTGTGTTGGGAGAGCTGGGTTCTGATGAAGCCAAGTAATCTTGGTTTCTGTTCCTTGTGTTCTTGCCCTTGCCTTTCACCATCTGGTTATCTCTTGTGTTAGCTGGTCTTTCTCTCTCTGACTGTGGCTTGTCTTTTCTGCCAGCCCAGGTGTAAATACTCCTTGGGAATCAGTTCTCTCTCTTGGCTGTTCCTCAGTCCCTGGGTTGGGAGCCTTCCTCCCGCTGGCTTTACCACACAAGTGGGCGGCTCGCTTTCTCCAGGCACTGTTTGGTTATGGAGTCCTGTTGGCCCAGGCAGAGTTCTCCTCCCGGCTGTTCCTCAGTCCCTGTGTCTGGGCCCTCCTCTTGCTGGCTTTTCCACACACATGGGTGGCTCACTTTATCCCAGCGCTGTTTGGCTATGGAGCCCTGTTCTGACCTAGTCTTTCAACTAATATAGAAGACATTCAGTTCAACATATCTCTAAATCTGTCTGAAAAATATAACAAGAAAGGGTTAATAGAAGAAAGGAAATAAGATGAACAAAAATCAAAAAGTAAATCTCTCATTTATGTGTGTTAATTAGTAACTTTTGTTCACACAGGGCCTCATTAGGTAGCCTAGGATGAACTCAAGTTCATAACTCATTACATTTTTCTGATATACAGGAATATATTGATATATTACTCCAGCTGGCAGTTAATTTTAACCACTACCACTATAGATTTTTATAGTATATAATATATTTTATTGTAATATTAATACATTGTGGAATTGCCAACATAAACTGAACTGAGGTCTCATTTTTATAGGAAAATTTAATAGATATATTCATAGTATTATGGAGTAGAATGATGATTACCTTGGGGGGAGGAGTATTTTGGAAAAGATACTAGTCAAAAAAAAAAAAAAGAAAATTATATTTACAAAGAAGGGATGCTTTATAGCCTCTCCATTTCATTTATTTTATTCTATCAGTTTTTTCTTGTTTCCAGAAGAATTTTGATGTCTTAAATTCTACAAATGAAGAAGACATCAATCAGTGTAAGACTGATTTTCACAAATCTTTATTAATTGTGTTCAAAGGTGACTGAGTTTTTTGCCTTTAAATTTTTAATTATTTGGAATTGTATTCACTTGCTACTTTTGTGTTAATTCCAATGAATTTTAATTATGAAAAAACAATGAAAACATTTCAAAAAAGTCATATGGAAACCTATCTACTGCTGTAGAAAACACACACACATATACACACACATCTATATGAAGAGTTACAATGTAATTACTCTATTGTAGGCATAAAATTTTTGCAATCTCCATTTATAATGGCTCAATCTTCCCTCTAACCCACCACCCAGCAGAGATAGTGGAAGAGAGAAGTTAATAGGATATGAGGGGAGTGGATCAAGTCAGCAATAGTTCCTTGTGGGTGAGCTTGATCTTCTTTGACAGCAGTTCAGTCCCACAGCAAACACCAAATACGATTCAGCAACCACAAACTTGTCCTCTAAACAGGCAGACACCAGGCATGAACCAGCAACTACAGTCTAGACCTTTCAGCAAGCAGACACCAGGTAGTTGTAGTTCAATCCTGAAGAAACTACCAGGCTCACCAACTAGCCTAAGATGAAACTGTAGTAACTGCAAGCTGCTGCAGGAATCTCACGAGCAGTTCTTGTGTGAGTTTCTCTCAATCACAGCATTACCACAAGTTGAGCTCAACAACACTATGTAAGGCAAACTGTACTGGCTGGATTTCTGTGTCAACTTGACACAAGCTGGAATTATCACAGAGAAAGGAGCTTCAGTTGAGAAAATGCCTCCATGAGATCCAGTTGTAGGGCTTTTTCTCAATTAGTGATCAAGGGGGAAGGGCCCCTTGTGGGTGGTGCCACCCCTGGGATGGTTGTCTTGGGCTCTATAAGAAAGAAATCTGAGAAAGCCAGGGGAAGCAAGCCAGTAAATAACATCCCTCCATGGCCTGCGCATCAGCTCCTGCTTCCTGATCTGCTAGAGTTCCAATGCCGACTTCCTTTAGTGAATTCAGCAATGTGGAAATGTAAGCTAAATAAACCCTTTCCTCCCCAACTTGCTTCTTGGTCATGATGTTCTGTACCTGTTAGACAGGTACAGAAACCCTGACTAAGACACAAACCAATACATGTGTGTCTTTAGCGAAGAATAGTGAGGTGGAGCAAGCCAAACCAATGCTCAATGCATGTTTCCCACTGTCTGTGGGGTCATATACTCCTTCATCACGGGTTCTTTCATGAGTTTGGTATAAAAACACCCTTTCACCTGTGTCTGCTTCAGGAAAACATTCTTTCCTGTGTCTGCTCCAGCAATACATCCTTTCACCTCTGCACCCCAGCAAAACATCATTTGCTATAACTAACTTTCCAAAGAAATTAAAAGTTTCCACTCTGCCCTATAATGGAAGAACAGTACTCCCACCAAATACCACAGTTTAGCAAATAAAAATCCCAGAGCTAAGAAGGCTTATCTCTTTTGGAGTTGTTGGCCAATGAGGTCCCAGAGGCCCCGAAACATATTACCTTCTCGAATTTGATGGTAAACGCCTATAGTTGAAGACATTACATACTTAAGTGACAGAACATGGATATTTCAAGATGGTATTCATCCCAAAGCATTGTTCTTTCTGGCTAGTCTTTATAGTGCTAGAAAGTTCTATACATGGTACCAGAGGACAAAAGTAGTAGACAGTCTTACCACGCTGTGATCCTTGTGTGTTACAATAATGGTTGGTCTGGTGAGATACCCACTGGTTCAATAACAGCACAAATATCATAGGAGTAACCATCCTATTTTTGTTTAAATTTAAGTTCCACTCCATAATATAAAACTCATATCTGTCACTATTGTTCTTTGAGTGAAGAACTTGTGATTAGAAAAGACTAGTAGAGAACTACCTGCTATTATTCTACTAACCAGACATAATATTTAAATGACTCCTAATGAGTTATTGTTAAACCTGTAACACACCTTTCAATGTTTAGCAGAGAAGCTGCTATTTGCAATAGATGGCAATTAACACAAAGACCACAAACACCCAAGATGCAGAGAATAAGAGACTGCAGAATCCTCTGCTCTAAATGGTACATCTATATATCCCGCTCTTCCATGTCTCTGAGATCATTGTGGGAAATGGAGGGGAAATATTGTAAAATCCAGAGATGCTGAAAACGATGTCCTCTGAACACAACAGGACAGGTGCACATATGAACTCACAGTGACTGGATAATATGCACAAGCCCTGTATAAGGTCAAGCCAGACCAAGCCCCAGCATGACAATGGGAGGTAGACATGAAGTCCCATCCCTAGCTAAGGAGCTATTGACAATTGATAGCTGCTGGGAAAGAAAGAATGAGTTTTCTTTAAGGGAGTTACCCATGATAAGTTGACCATTCTTCATTTAAAGACTCCACATCCAAGAATTTATAGATAGAACAGATTGGACTTGATGGGTAAAAAAACAAGAAGCCATAAGTTGGCTGGGTAGGGAAGGTGGGATGAATTTGGGAGGATTTAATGGAGGAGGTGGATATGAACATTTTATGGAATTATCAAAGAGCTGATAAAATTTATTTCAAATGCTAAAATATAACCTAAGCTAAGTAAGAGAAAATATAAGTAGAAAAATAAAAGAAAATCACGGAAGGTCTTCTGTTCTGAACCTGTGCCCTGAGCAGACTTTGGGTGCTGGCTCCACACCCAATCCCATTAAACCCAGAGGAAGCTCGACTCCCAGGTTCTCTAACACACCCAGGATCACAGGTGAGGAGGCCACAACATCTGACCCAACAGCCAGAGTAACTGGGTCCCTCAGGATTCAAGGATGCAGGAACCCCCGCCCAGCCAGTGGCACAGGTTCCTTCTGGTTTGAACCTGTGCTCTGAGTAGACCTTAGACCCTGGCTCAGTAACCAGTCCCACAAGACCCAGAGGAAGCTTGAATCCCAGGTGCTCTAACACACCCAGGATCACAGGTGCTCTGAAATGACCAGGATCACAGGATTACAAGATCACAGAGGAAGGTCGACTGCTAGGAGATCAGGCACATCCAGGAGCATTGGAGCACTGACACACTCAAGATCAAAGTGGAGGCCACAACATCTTTCCCAACACCCAGCATCGTAACTGGGACCCCCACAGGAACCATAAAAACACAAGCCCCCTCCCAGTCAGAAGCATAGTTCCTTCCAGCTTGTATCTGTGCCCAGAGCAAAACCAGGGATCAGGATGACTTTTTGAGTGTCCCTGGTTTCTGTTGTAATCTCTCCCTTTTCATTTCTGATTTTGTTGATTTGGATACTGTCTTCGTGCCCTCTGGTTAGTCTGGCTAAGGGTTTGTCTATCTTGTTGATTTTTTCAAAGAACCAGATCCTGGTTTTGTTGATTCTTTGTATAGTTCTTTTTGTTTCTACTTGGTTGATTTCAGCCCTGAGTTCCATTATTTCCTGCTGTCTACTCCTATCAGGTGTATTTGCTTCTTTTTGTTCTAGAGCTTTCAGGTGTGCTGTTAAGCTACTAGTGTATGCTCTCTCCAGTTTCTTTTTGGGACACTCAGAGCTATGAGTTTTCCTCTTAGCACTGCTTTCATTGTGTCCCATAGGTTTGGGTATGATGTGCCTTCATTTTCATTAAATTCTAAAAAGTCTTTAATTTCTTTCTTCTTTCTTTCTCTCTCTCTTTCTTTCTTTCTTTCTTTCTTTCTTTCTTTCTTTCTTTCTTTCTT
>JADRCH010000291.1:0-48258 GCA_019843965.1 Rhynchomys soricoides | reverse complement strand
CTTTCTTTCTTTCTTTCTTTCTTTCTTTCTTTCTTTCTTTCTTTCTTGTTGTTCAGCTTCCATGTGTATGTGGGCTTTCTGTTGTTTTTGTTGTTATTGAAGACCAGCCTTTGTCTGTGGTGATCTGATAGGAGGCGTGGGATTGTTTCTGTCTTCTTGTATCTGTTGAGGCCTGTTTTGTGATTAATTACATGGTCAGTTTTTGAGATGGTACCATGAGGTGCAGTGAAGAAGGCATATTCTTTTGTTTTAGGATTAAATGTTCTATAAATATCTGTTAAATATGTTTGGTTCATAACTTCTGTTAGTTTCACTGTGTCTCTGTTTATTTTCTGTTTTCATGATTTTGTCCATTGCTGAGAGTAGGTTGTTGAAGTCTCACACTATAATTGTGCGAGGTGCAATGTGTGCTTGAGCTTTAGTAAAATTTCATTTATGTATGTGGGTACCCTTGCATTTGGAGCATAGATCTTCAGAACTGAGAGTTCTTCTTGATAGATTTTTCTTTGATGAGTATGAAGTGTCTTTCCTTATCTTTTTAAATAACTTTGGTTGAAAGTCTATTTTACTCCATATTAGAATGGCTACTCCAGCTTGTTTCTTCAGACCATTTGCTTGGAAATTTTACTTCCAGCCTTTTACTCTGAGGTAGTGTCTGTCTTTGTCACTAAGGTGCATTTCCTGTATGCAGCAAAATGCTGGGTCCTGTTTATGTATCCAGTTTGTTAGTCTATGGCTTTTTATTGGGGAATTGAGTCCATTGATGTAGAGAGGTATTAAGGAATAGTGACTATTACTTCCTGTTATTTTTGTTGTTAGAGGTGGAATTATGTTTGTGTGGCTATCTTCTTTCGGGTTTGTTGAAAAAAGATTACTTTCTTGCTTTTTCTAAGGTGTAGTTTCCCTCCTTGTGTTGGTGTTTTCCATCTAGTATCCTTTGTAGGGCTGGACTTGGAGAAAGATATTGTGTAATTTTGGTTTTGTCATGGAATATCTTGGATTCTCCCTCTATGGCAATTAAGAATTTTTCTGGGTATAGTAGCCTAGGCTGGCAGTTGTGTTCTCTTAGGGTCTGTATGACGTCTGCCCAGGATCTTCTAGCTTTCATATTCTCTGGTGAGAAGTCTGGTGTAATTCTGATAGGTTTGCCTTTATATGTTACTTGATCTTTTCCCCTTTCTGCATTAAAATTCTTTCCTTGTGTTGTGCAGTTGGTGTTTTGACTATTATGTGACAAGAGGAATTTCCTTTCTGGTCCAGTCTATTTGGAGTTCTGTAGGCTTCTTGTCTGTTTATGGGCATCTCTTTCTTTAGGTTAGGGAAGTTTTCTTCTATAATTTTGTTGAAGATATTTGCTGGCCCTTTAAGTTGGGAATCTTCACTCTCTTCTATACCTATTATCTTTAGATTTGTTCTTCTCATTGTGTCCTTGATTTCCTGGATGTTTTGGGTTAGGAGGTTTTTGCATTTTCTGTGACTGTTGTGTCAGTGTTTTCTATGGTATCTTCCGTGCCTGGGATTCTCTTCTATGTCTTGTATTTTGTTCATGATTCTTGCATCTCTAACTCCTCATCTCTTTCCTAGGTTTTCTAACTCCTGAGTTGTCTCCCTTTGTGATTTCTTTCTTGGTTCTGTTTCAATTTTTAGATCCTGGATGGTTTTGTTCATTTTCTTCACCTGTTAGATTGTGTTTTCCTGTAATTCTTTAAAGGATTTCTGTGTTTCCTCTTTAAGGGCTTCTACTTGTTTACCTGTGTTCTCCTGTATTTCTTTAAGGGAGTTATTTATGTCCTTTTTAAAATCCTCTGTCATCATAAAGAGAAGTGATTTTAGATCTGAATCTTGCTTTTCTGGTTTGATGGTGCATCCAGGACTTGCTATGATGGGAGAATTGGGTTCTGATGATGCCAGGTAACTTGGTTTCTGTTGCTTATGTTCTTGTGCTTGCCTTCTGCCATCTGGTTATCTCTAGGGCTACCTGCCCTCTCTATCTGACTGGAGCCTGTCCTTCCTGTGGTCCTGTGTCCTTCCTTTTGTCAGGACTCTTCAGAGACCAGCTGTCTATGGGATCCTGTGATTCTGGGATGCTGTGATCCTGAGATCCTGGGTGTGACAGAGCTCCTGGGAGTCAAGCTGCCTCTGGCACCCTGAGATCCTGGTGTGACCAAGCTCCTGTGATCTTGTGATCCTGGAAATGTTAGAGCACCTGGGAGTGGAGCTTCCTCTGGTTGTTGTGGGACTGACTGAGGAGTTTGCATGGAAGGTCTGCTCAGGGCACCAGCCCAGACCTGAAAGTCTCCTGTATTTCTTTAAGGGAATTATTTATGTCCTTCTTAAAGTCCTCTATCACTATCATGAGAAGTGATTTTAGATCCAAATCTTGCTTTTCTGGTGTGATGGTGTATCCAGGACTTGCTATTGTGGGAGAACTGGGTTCTGATGATGCCAAATAATCTTGGTTTCTGTTGCTTGTGATCCTGTGACTCTGGGATCCTGTGACTCTGGGATCCTGTAATCCTTTGATCCTGTGCATGTTAGAAAACCTGGGATTCCAGTTTCCTCTGGGTGTTGTGGGATTGGGTGCAGAGCTATTGCCACTGCTCAGGGCACTGACTCAGACCAGAAGGAACCCATGCTACTGGCCGCCGGGCAGGGTTCCTTCACCCCTAGATCTTGCTGGTCTTAGTTACTCCCCGGTGTTGGGGAAGATGTTTGGCCTCCTTACCTAAGATCCTGTGATCCTGGGTGTGTTAGAGAGCCTGGGAGTCGAGTTTCCTCTGGGTGTTGTGGGACTGGGTACAGAGCTAGCGCTCAAGGTCTGCTCAGGGTACAGGCTCAGACTGGAAAAACTCTTTCTATTTTTGAGTCTGGTCAGTGCACAAGTCTTGCTGAGTGCCTTTCCATACAGACACTTAGCAAACAGCATTGTACATCAGAGCTGGAGATGCAAGAGGATGGTGATAACCATCCCCATCCTTCAGAAAGCTCCTTTTGGTCATTTTTCATAATTCCATATGTAGATGCCAGGTTCTGTGCTAGACCCTACTTAAAGGGAATACTGGGGTTTTTTTTTGATACTTTATTTACATTTCAAATGTTTCCCCTTTTCCAGATCTCCCCTTTGGAACCTCCCTATTCCCTGCCCCCTCCTCCTGCTTCTATGGGGGTATTCCCCCACTCACCTGGGAATACTGTTCTTGGCTGCTAGGAGCTCATGGAACTAGTGTACACAATAAAGCACAGAGTTAAATTGATCCTGGTTAATAGGGTAGTGCTCACATTAGTCCTCCCATAAAGGCCCTCCCTCTCACTTGTATGTAGAATTGTCCCTCCAAGTCATCACTTCTAGAAATTACCTTAGACTCCAGAAAATAGATCCTCTTGTGTTCTGTACCTGACATCATTGACAAGAGATAAGCCCCCAGCAAGAAATTGTGCACTTATCTCTAAGAGGGTAAACGGAGAAGTCCTCAGAGATCACATGGTCTTCTTACCTTTAGGGCATTCCTGAAAAGTCATTGGGAGGGTGAAGATGGGAACTGCTGGAGGGACTTGATAAGCCATTGTCTGCTCAGCTAATATTGGGCTGCTTTGAACAGAAGCAGCAGTAGGCCAAGCAAAGAGAACACTTGGAAGAGTCCAGAGATGCTAAACACATTTGTGATATGGCTGAGCTCAAAGATACCCATAATAAAAAGGCCTGCAGATCACTGACTGTTGCTGAATTCCTTGAACACCCACATTTAGGTATGGCATAGTCTGTCCTACCTCCCTATGGGAGGGGAAAAGAAGAGGACAAACCTTGGTCTTAGGGTCCAGGGGTGATTGATTAACCAGAAAGATCTACTTTGGCAGACAGTGAATTCAAAGCTGTTAGATTTGATCTCAGGGCTCATCAGACCATATTTTCCTACAGTGTGATGGTTATGAGCTTGTTCCTTGCAGCACATGTCTGTGCATCTGTGAGTGCTCTCAGTGGGTTTCTGGGCTTCAGAAAATGAAATGTTCAACTTCTAGTGGTGAGACATCTCTCTTCATCCATGTTAGCTTGGTCCTCATAGCTGATTTTGGGATTTCTGCTAAGGTGTATACACTGCCCAATCAGTACATTTTAAACTGGCCATGTCCACATCCCCCTGTATTCTCCAAGTCACACATTAGCCAGGTTCATTCCTTACCACCCCACAGTTCAAGATTTGCTTTTCTTCTTCCTCTCAACAGCCTTTATTGTTTATTTATTTATTTCTTGGTTATATGTATAATCATGAGTGTGTGTATGGGTAGGAATGCTCATGTGAGTGTTGGTACCCAGGGAGGTCAACAATGTCAAATCCTCTGGAGCTAGAGTTATGGGTCCTCTGTAAGGGCAGCAAGACTCTTAACTACCAAGCCATCTTACCATCTCCTCAAATGGACAATTTTTAAAAAATTCTCTGGGTGTTTTCAAAATCATCTCATTTCCCTTTGGACTCACCATACTCTCTGTGTGAAAAAAAAATCTTGTGTCTGCCTTACTGCTCTCTGTCATGTCTGAGACCTTGGAAAGCTTTAGCAGCATACATTAGGAATACTTATATGTATAATATTGGATTACTAGGGTGTTTCTGAAGATGATGGAACCTTCCTTAGGAGGTAGGGTTCCAGAAACATGAAGGCCACCGAACCAACTCAAGCCAGTGATGTTTGTGTTCTGGTCTCTAATATTTGAGGAATAAAATTAATAGGCCATACAGGAAGAGCTTTAGAGCTTTTGTAAAATATTTTTATTATTCTCTTAAGTTTTATACTGAGTTTAAAGGAGAGAAAGGGAGAGAGAGAGACAGGGACAGAGAGACACACAGAGAGAGACAAAGAGAGAGGAGAGACAGACAGAGAGACAAAGAGAGAAATAGTTTCCATATAGAAGAGAGGGGGTTACCATCAAGCTGTAATCTCAGGGATTTTTTTAAAAAAAGAATTCATGGCAAAAACCAATGAGGTGTAGAGAGGAGACTGAGGCCAACCTCGTATTCCTAGTACATATTCACAAACAGCCTCACGCAGATAATAAAAGGAGATAATAATGGAAAAAGAGCCAAAGCTCTCTGATATTTGTAGTCTCCAGCAAGGAATTGATATTCTAATTTTACCAATTCCTAATAGGTGTAGCTGTTTGTTTGTTGCCTTGACTTCAGGGCTGAAAATTAATGAGTTGGTGTGTCCAGCAGAGAATAGTCATTGAGAGCCTGAGTTTTCACTGGACTCATATATATAATATTTTCCCTGGGACTGGTGTCAACCACTTTCTATCATGACCCATGGCTTTTGGAGAATGGGTTAGTCAACTCAGAAGACTCAAGATCCAGCTCAGCCTCACTGTACAAGTAGTTAGCAATTAACCCTTTCTGTGCCTTGGTGACTTCTTTAACTGGGTAAAATGTTTAGTTGTACATTTCCCAAAAAATCTATCATGAGATTAGTCATTAATTAATTCCAGAAGTACTTCTTGAGCTCAAAATTGGTAAATTTTGAAAAGATGCATGTTCGGATTATCCTGGAAGAATGAACTGTCCAGCCAGGATGAGTAAACCAAAAACAGAAAAAACAGGGTCCTGAAAGATTTCTGATTCGCCAACTAGCCAGTGCTAAAGGTGGGTCTCAACAGTTTATGGAGTTTATACCTAAGAAGATAAGAGGTTGGGATGGTTTTGTCCTTGGGGGTCCTTACCTTGACTTTAAAAGACACAGATAGAGAGCCAGAGAGAGAGCCAGAGAGAGAGCCAGAGAGAGAGAGATTGAGAGAGAGATTATTTTCCTCCAGAGAATTTCCAATTTTCAGACTTCAGACAGGAAGACATAAAAGACATTTGAGGAAGAATTCTTCAGAAGCCAGCTCTTCCACTGCTAACCTGAGCCCCCCACCATCTCAATGTGATCTTCACCACCCTCCTTCTTGGCTGTCTACTGCAGCTGTGACAAGTTAATCTTTTTACAACCCCCTCTTTTTCTTTCTTCTCTGAATCCTGAATTCTGGCAAAACCAAGAACAGAAGGAATATGGAGCTATTTACAATCTGTGCCCCCAATCTCTCCCCCTGCTCTGTGGTTGATGAATGGGTAATAAGATGTGGTACACACATAATGAAATCTTATTCAGTTGTGAAGAAAAATGAAATTTGCAGAGAAATGTGTAGAACTTAAAAATGGATGTACTGAAGGGTAAACAAGGCCCAGAGGAACAAATGTTGCCGGACTTTCATATGTAGATTGTAGCAGCACCTCTTTAGGTCTCACTTGCTTAATGCAGAGTATTTTTCAGAAGGGAGAATTGGGGGATTCGTTCGGGACGCAGGGATAACTGAAGATAGGTAAAATAAAAGTAACCAGGGAGAATACTACGGGTTGTAAGGCTTAAGCAGGGAGAAGAAGGTAGGAGTGGGAAAATGAGAGTGAGGAAAGAGAGGGAGGATGACAGGGATGAGGGAGAATGAACAAGTGACCAGGTCAGGCTCAGCATGAGGAGAGTCCTGAGAAAGGCAGGAATGGGAACTGATTCAATAATGACTCAGAGTCAGTAGTAGGTGCCATCTGTCAGTTCAGGTACTCTCTCTGTTCCCTGAAGATTCTCATCCCTCTTCCTTATTCTCCTTCCTTCTTACTTACCATTCTTTTGCTTTCTCCGCTCTAATCATTCTTTTACCTTCTCCCCTCTCATGCTTTAGCCTTCTCCCAGCCAGTGAGCCTGAACCCAGTCTTTCATTGACTAATGTTACATCATCCAGGCTTCTATCATTATTAATAATATTTTTAGAAGTTTTAAAATTTACGTAAATTCTGTGAATCCCGGATCATTAGTTCCAACCTCTGCTTCCTTAAAACAGAAATGAAACACAAAGCTAAAGCACATTTTCTTGTAGGTTTACACAGCCGATTCTTCATGGGCAGCTGGGCACAGCTCTTGCGGTTTCCTGCTACAGCAGACAGCAATCTTAGTAACTACTTCATGTAAGAACAGAAAGGTGACAGACTACTTAGGCTGAAATGATTTCTTACCAAGTTTTAAAATTTATACAAGTAAAGCAGCTAGCTCTCTCTAATATCTCTTTAGGCATTTATCATCATATATAGTTGGTGTGCATCAGTATATATAATATATAATTAGTATATATTATTGTACTATGTGTATATATATATTGCATATATGCCAATTGTTGGCATCAGTTTACCTGTTGATAGGTATTTTCTTTAAATTTTACCTTATGTCCTTTGGGAATAATGCTGCGACAAATATTAATTCTCAAGTCTTTAATTTAGTTCTTTTTGGTAATTACATGGAAGTCAACAAACTGCCAAATGTACTATAGATTTTAGAGGAACTACTTACTGTCTTGGATTCCAAGTGGCAGTACCAATTTAGCTTTACCTGTAACACAAAAGATCTCCAGCGTAGCCACATTTTCTCTAACTTTTTTATTTTCCCTAAATACATTATGACAGTTGCTCCAAGGGTCATCTTCTGCACTTTTCGTTCTCATTTCCTGATGCCTAAATACAGTACGCCATATGTTCTTGTATATCCATTGGTCACATCCACACTTTCTATGATGAAGTTTCTGTTAAAGCTTTATGCCGGACGTTACATAGGTTCTACAGTTTTATTATTGAGCATAGGACCTTTCTATATATCCTCATTTTCCATGGTGAGCATATCCTCTGCCATGATGTGGGCTATTTAACTCTCCAGTCTAGTTTTAGTTGTTCTGTAGCATAGGGCCCAGGTCACCCTGTACAAAGTAAACGTTTTCTCTCTCTTATTCAACTTATCCATTTCTTGGGTCAGTGTCAGGTCACTACCTATCCTGTTCCTTTTTTTTTTTTTTTTTCGCATTTATTCATTAGGTTTTTTATTTTTATTTTTGGATATTTACTTTATACACATTTCAAATGTTTTCCCTTTGGAAATCCCCTATTGCATTTCCCCTGCCTCTATGAGGGTGCTCCCCCACCCACCCACCCATCCACCCACTCCCGTCTTATTGCTTGAATACTGACACTTGCTCTTGTGTGGTTCAGCTCCTTTTTTTACTCACAGGTCTAGGTCATAATGAAGGTATGATGCCTTGGCTGTCCTCTGTGCATGGCTACCATGAACTTAATCACATGATGCTGAAATAACTGCCAATATCCTGTCCATTCTCAACTCACTTTCCTGCCTCAATCTTTAGGCCAAGTACTGACACCCAACCTGCCCTTTCCTATCCCTTCTCAGAACATAACTGAACTAATCTAGCTACTTGAAAAGCCAAGGAACTGGGAGAAACGTGCTGTCTAAACGTAGTACATGTGGGGTGAAACCCACTCAGGGAAGCAGAAAAATGACATTATATCCCAAGCAGAGGGACTCAGAGAGTTCTGTCTATGGCATTTAGGGTTCTGACCCATAACTAATTTGGAAAAACAAGAAACAAAGGAAGCAAGATCAAAGTCAACTGAGATGTTAGAAGCAGAGGCAACATCCCAGGGAACTTATTGAAATTACATGGGTTATGTGTGTAGGCAACATTCCCAGGGGTCATGAGTTGCAATGTTCAGGCAGTAATCAGCTATGTGCAGGATTGATGAGGTCCTTTCTCTTTCAGGGTTGTCCGAGGGAGGGGTCAGGGGATTAACAAGAAGACTTGGGTGGAAGGATCTGCTTGGGATCTCCCAGTAGCAAGGCCTATTTGCCCTTCTGAGCAGCTGCATTTACCAAGCCTTCGGAAGAACTGTCAAACACAATGTGAGGCAAGCTGGTACATGGCATGGCTAAGCTACCCTATCTTCTTAGTATTGTGAAGAGCAAGGTTTCTGAGGCTCACATGACTGGCCAAATCTGAAGTTTTTCTTGCTCGACTCAAAAGTGGCTCTGACTTGGTGCACTTCTGAAGAATCAAATGTGAGTGATATTAATCCTCTAATAGCCTGGGGGCCTGATTATTTTTCCATAAGAAGTGTGTTTCTTTCTCTGAGCTCTCAGACAAGAGCCCATTGTCTAAGCTCAGTTGTGTGAGTGTAGTTATCAAATGTCACATGGGTGAGGCCTCCAGTAACATGTGGGATCCGTATTGTCAGTCTCTGGCATAATGCCAGAGAGCATATGTCACCTTTGTTCCTAGCTTCCTAAAGTCTCTCTTCTCATTAGTCTCTCTCTATTCCCTCCCTCTCCTTCAAAGTGTATAGGAACAACAGGCCACCTTATGAACTTTATTACAGGAGAGAGACAAGATGGCAGGACTCTTAAAATGTAAGCTGGTAGGTGGAGAATTTGAAGGGGAGATTTATATGGATAGATGAGGTGACAGTCAGGGAAGGACTGTGTAGTTGGTTGAATAACGGCTCTTTCATATATGCATGTTCTAATCTTGATAGAGCTAAGAACATGATCACTATTACTACTCTAGGCACAAAATAAGCATACACGTTGGAAAGATGGAGAGATGACCTGGGAACAGAATAAGAGATGCTTAAAGATGGTTTTGGGTTTTAACACTTAGGAGGGCTCTTGAAACCTAGGAATTCAGCTACAGGTGAAGTAAAAGGTAAAAAGAGGCACAGTAATAACCAAGGGGGAATGGCACTACAATGACCTTAGCTTCATTCCAGTGAAATCATGAAAAACGCATAAGATTTAGAACCATAAGGACACATACTTCTATTGTAATTATGTCATCAGTATAAAGCTCAATTTAAGGATAGACAAGAAATAGAATAGAAGGAAATGCACAGAAAAGAAGGCAGGGTGCAGTTTAGGGAGATCATTAAGGTCAAAGGTCAAACATGTAGTCAGGTAGGGGACAGGTAGAGAGAAAGGCAGGTAGGGATCCCAGAGGAAGTTGAGGTAGAAAGACAGACAAGGAGAATGGAAGTACAGCAGAAGGTGGGTGGAGGTGAACAAGGTGAGAAGAAAGAACAAGATGTGAGCAGATGGACTGGGGACAAGAGTGAGTGACAGAAAGACAGGATGGCAGGCAGCATGCCATTGGAGCTGTCTTGTCCTGTGAAGATTATTGAAGCTTTTTGAGTTGCAAGTGGATCCCATTCTTGGACTTCAACACAAGTCTTGGTATGGGAACTGGGATCCTGATGGGATCTGGCAGCAGCTCAAAGCGGAGCAGGGTCAGGGCCACGGCCACCTTCATCTCATTCATGGCAAACTGTTTCCCAATGCAGTTCCTGAGTCAGAAAGGTACAATAAAATAAGTGGCCTTAGGTTCTATTGTGAGCTATGTAGGCATTGCCCTACATAGAGGTGGACATCTAGGGCACTCTTTTATAGGACTCAGCCTGACCCTTTCCTTAAACGTCACATATGCATACCTCTACCTCGGGCCTTAATTCTTGATGTCTTGTTTTTTCCTTTGTATTTTTTATTTTGGGGATTATACTATAATTACAACCTCCCCCCTTTCCTATCCTCTCTCCAAACTCTTCCATAACTACCTAACCCACTGCCACCCTCCCTGTTCCTCCTCACACAGTCCCTCTCTACATCCCCCTTCCCCTTCTCCTCTGAGAGGTTTGAGCTCCCCCTCCTAGAATCCCCCCACTCTGGCACATCAAGTCTCTGTAGGATTAGGCATAACCTCTCCCACTGAGGCCAGACAAGGCAGCCCAGTTAGTGGAACATATTCCACAGACAGGCAACAACTTTGGGAATAGCCTCTGCTCAGTTGTTGTGGGACTCACATGAAGTCGGAGCTGCAATCTGCCTTATAGATGTGGGGGGGGGCATTCCAGCCTGTGTTTGGTGATTCAGTTTTTAAGAGCCCCCAATGGTCCAGGTTAGTCTACTCTGTTGATCTTCCTGTGGAGTTCCTATGCCCTTTGGAGCCCTCAGTCAAGCTCCACCCAATGTTTGGTTGTGAGTCTGTGCATCTGTCTCAGTCAGCTGCTGGGAGGAGCCTCTCAGAGGACAATTCTGCTAGGCTCCTGTCATGTATGTCCGCTCTTGATGTCTTAATCTTTTACACACACCCCTCTTTTCTGAGACTGGCTCTAATTCTGCTTTGAGAGGCAAGGAATCAGCCAGTTAGGACCAACCCTCTTAATAGCAGTCTTTGGGTAGGTGACTCCACATATTAAGAGTTTCTGATCCAGCAGTGGGGATTCTACTGGTCAGGGCAACATGGAGAGGGATGGATCACACTCTTGGGAATCACTGTCTTGGTGGCAAAGTCAATATGGTTCTGACATAGGAGACAGATGCTGATGGAGAAGTTCCAGGAAAACATACCAGGTGGGGATCCTCAAGCTCCTGCCTATCTGCCTCCCACTCAGTGGTCAGACTCCAGTTCCTCCTCAGTCCACAAGCACCCATAGGCCTTTAAGTCTATTCCAGGACTGTCCCTATATGCTGGCCTCAGTTTTCTGTCTGGACTTCAGCGTCTCCTCCCAATCCCCCCACCCCTTCATATTGACCCTCCTATTCTTCCGAACTAATAGGATGGTGCCTAGATGGCTCAGCTGCAGCCACACCCCCAGTAAGTTATTGCCTCTCCATCTCCTACCTTTCCAGCCCCTACTTGTTGAGGCTGAGGAGAACCCCCCCCGCTCCTCTCTCCATCTCTATCTCTCTCCTTCTCTGTCCTTCTCTCCATCTCTGTCTCTCTCCCTCACTGTCCCTTTCTCTGTCCCTGTGTTTCTGTCACCATCTCTCTCCCCCATGCTCAAGGCTCAGAATAATGAGCAGCTAGTCCTCATCCTAGTGCCAATGTGTGTGTCATTGATGTGCTTCATTGGAGTCCACAGCTCAGTCCAGGGCTTAGGACAGTTCCAGGAATGTTGATCATTCTACTAACTTCTTAGTAAGTAAAGGAAAGTATCAAAGAAGAAAGAAATGATGTCCATTTCACATGGGTGTGGCTGATTCTGTAGACTAGCTTTCTGTTCTTGCTGCTGAACTAGAGGCAGGACCCTCCATATGTCTCTTCACTTTTGTCACAGCATAGGACTTGGCCAAAAGAAAAATAACTTTAATAAATATTTTCGTGTGTGGATTTTACTAATTTTAAAAAATAAAAATGCATTAGAGTGCACAAAGAGCAAATTTTATGGTAATTAAACTACCTGATTGTCTTCTATTTGCCAGTGGCCTCATCATGATTTCTAACTGAGCCCTAAGAGGAATTGTTCACCCCTGGGTAAACTTATTCTAGATAAACAATATGCTTACAGCCTGTTCTGTGATAATTGATTTGTCATGATAGAAGTCACAGAATAGTGGACAGAGAAAAGCCTTCTTACTCTTTATTACTTCCTAGGCAATACGCATTCTTCAAGATGACTGAGTCGCCAGCCTTTGCACATTTCATAGCAGCTCTCTGCACTGTAATGTTCTAGCTCAACGGCCATTTCAGGAATGTTTATACACACTAGTACATGTTATAGATAGGTCCTGTGTAATGTACCCTCCTCATTTTCCAATGCTTGTAAGTGGATCACAGTGTAAACTTCTCTCCAAATTTTGCTCATTGGGAAACTTGACAAATTAATATGCAGTAGACATTTTGTTGGGCTAGAAATAAAATCATATAGAAGAAGACTCATTGGTGTCCACCCTACCACAGTGGGCGCTCAACTTTTCCATACATGGCTTCAACACAAGTCCAAAACCACACAAAAAAATGCTATTATAGTCATTGTTGTGACTGATTGATGAATTAAACAGTAGTGGTAGGACGGGGTGAGAGTGATGGAAACATAATTCATCCTTTAAGATATATAACAGATGAGGGAAACAAATGTTTGACAGCCACTTAACACGAGAAAACCCAAGTATGAAGATTCATATTCTAGAAATGGTGAAAATGTCAACATGCACTAAAGTTGGAAACACATGCTGATGCAAACTTACATGGCTTTTGGGAAGAGTAGACTGCCAATCCCCCCAGTTGCACCCTTAAATTTTTGGGGACACAGAAAATGCCCTCCACCTACAAACACCTAAAGATGTCACATAGGAACTAGGGAATCACAGATACCAGATATGTAACCAGAGACTACCCTTTTCTCCATTCCTTACACACAATGGACACCTCACCTTGCTCCTCCTGAGAAGGGCAGGAACGAGTGGCTGTGTCGGGGAGAGTCTGGTGCAAATCGAGAAGGGTCAAACACCTGCAGTGTGAATACCAGATTCAGGACAGGTGGGAGTCAAATTCCTGCTTCCCAATCATAAAAGGAGGACATGTCCAGGAGTGAGAGTGGGGAGAAGTGTTGGTCCTAAGATATCTTCCCCTGACCTTCTTCCATCAGCCATTATACCTCTGGATTTGGCCACACAGTTGGGTTGTGATGAAGACCATAAAAGGAGAGCAGGACTGGGATACCTGTGGGTGAGTGGTACAAAGAATGAATGGTTATGCCAATGCATAGGGCACTAGCTCCCGTATTCAGCAGAGAATATGCACACACACATGGTCTGCATGCTGGACTCATTTTGATCACAGAGAAGTAGGGTGGGCTTGGTGAAGCACTGAGTGTGAGTTGCTTGCCTAAAACCATGAGCCTAGGTATGAGAAGAAGAAAGCATTTTCGAATCACTATTATATTAAGTAAATGATAACTCTCTCTCATCAAATGACTTTCATGAGCTTTACCACACACATTCAAAGACAGCTTCCAAAAACTAAAAATACAGTTATAGATGAGATTCTGGAGCCTCAGCAAGACTGATTATCTTTTCATGTTCACACAGCTTCACTGTGGCACAAGGGGAAATCATGTCCAATGATTAGTGATTACATGGGTATTTTTCTACCTTGATATGGAACTAAGATCTGCTAATCAGCTGAACTCTTCCATCAACTTGAGGGATCCTCAGACGGTGGAATATGTTTCATCCATGACATGGGACTCCCTGAACTTTCTCATATGCCTTCACCCATAGAAAGAAACACATCTTCCCAACACTTACCTAGTTCTCTTTTGCATTGAGTAATAATTTAGCAACTAATGCATTCAGGCTGAAGTTCAATATAGAGGTTGGCATTTATTTCCTGAGATTTTTCTGAAGTCTAACTATATGCAAAGCACTTCACACACTACATTCTAACTTAAAGTAAAAACCCTTTCATCACTACTGAAAAGGCATGGGAAATCCATTAGAGATTTTACTAGTTCAAAACTGCTGAAGAACTGTGGAATTCCCATTCTTCTTTGCCCCTAACGAGTTGGTCTGGGGAGTCCATACCTTTGGGTAAAGAGCGTCCATCTGGGAAGGTGACAGGTGAGCTGAGCTCTCTGCTCACACCTGGTACAGGTGGGTAGATCCTCATGGCCTCCTTGATGCACATGGTGGTGTAAGGCATCTTGTCCAGGTCATCCCTGAAATAAGGCCCATCTGAAAGTCACACAGAACTGGGACAACCAGGAGCTTCCCATTACCAGAAGACAGAAATCTCATCCATCTTGAGCCCCACTCACCAGGTGATAGAAGCTCCATCTCCTAGGAGACTCTGGATCTCTTTCCTGCATCTCTGTTGGTGTTCAGGATTTGTGGCCAAAGCATAGAAGATCCAAGAGACACCACTAGCTGTGGTGTCATGACCTTCGAACATGAAGGTATCCACTTCAGCACGCAGGTCCTTATCAGATAAGCTGCTTCCATTTTTAATCTGGATAAGGCCACAGATGAGAAAGTAATGCTTGTTTCTTACTCTGTGATTCTAGGTCAAGTCTCAAGTCTCTCATCTGGTTTCATACACTCACTCTGGCAAACAGAAGGATATCCAGGAAATCCAATCGTCTTTTCTTCTTAACCTTTTCCAGTTCTCTCTCATCCTGAAGTTGAGTCTTTCTTGATTTGATCACTTGGTCTGTCCAAGGATAGTAGTTACCAGGCAAAGATGAAAGCACAACTCCTAAGAGGCCCATGTACCCTCTTTCCAACCTCTATTCCCACTAGATGCCAAGATGCATATGGTCAAGGGTAGGTAAGATGTGAGAGGCCAACACACCTGATAGAGATCAGGCTGCCCCTAAGGATAACAACTGAAGAATATCTTTTTGGATCCTGCTGACATGATTTCGTTTAATATCATCAATGTGATGCCCCAGGTAACCACTACATATTATCCAGTATCCTACCTCTTAGCTTCCTTGTACTAGAAAAGTACCTAAAGTGAATTCATCTTACATCCTTCAGAGGGCCAAAGGACCTGGCTCTGCCTCAGAGATTATGGTTAGCCTCTTTAGGCTGACCCTGGTAAAAGAGGGGAGAGAAAAGAAATAGACAGAACCTGTGTGATCATGGGCAAGTTGGCAGGCTCTGTTGGCCTGGCGGCCATTAGAGGACATACTGTAGAAGACGTCATTCTGGTGAAAGATGTTACACAAACGGAGAAAAAAGAGATTGTTCAGGTCCTCAACTGCCTGGACATAGGGCTTGTATTTTCTGTGAACACAACAAAACAGAACAGTGATAAGGAGACATGACCCAGAGACAGAGTAGTAATTCTCTTAATTTGGACAGAGATAATACTAAGATGAGTGTTGGTTCTGTCTTATAACCCCTGTAACCACCACGTCTTTAGAAGATGGCATGGCCATTCAGGCTTCCACCTCTCTGGAAGGCAGGGTAGCGAATCTTGTGTTTTGTGAATGTTAGTATCTAAGCTATTCCATCTGCTTCTCAAGTGAGGCCACATTAGTTGGCAAGACCAAAGACTCTACAGTTCAGGGATATTACTCACCTGTCCAACTGGACACTGCCCTCGTGGCTGAAGGCACACTTCATGATGGTGTCCAAGGTCATCAAGGTAATGTGTTGGAAGATCTCCAGGGTGGAACCCTGGCCAACAATCTGTTCCCATTTATCCTGTAATTGAAGTAGAGAACTGACTCCAAGTTTCCCAGAAGGCTGGTGCTAACTAGAATAGACTCATTTCCTTCACCTCTAGATATGATTTTATGACTCCCTATATAAGATATTGTAATGACTGATTTTCATTGTCAACTTAGTAAATTAAGAAACACCAAGGAGACTCCCTGAGAACATAGGGTGTTCTGACCAGGGAAGTAGGTAGGCTAATTGCATATGTTTACTCTCCTCTGCAGATCTTTACTTTTACTTCTTCCTCCTTTCCTCTAAGTCCAATCCCCTAGTCTCATGCCCAGCTCCTTACAGAATTCTGATGTTGCCTCTCCTCACTTTCTGCCCCCATCCTGGTGGAACATCCTGCTTTTCCCCATCTTCAAGTCTTAGATCCCAATACTCAGAAACAGATTTTACCAGGAACCCCCAGTGCCCACACCTATTAGAATTCCCCAAAATTTTCTAATATGCAAAGCAAAGCCACAATATTCCCCTACAAACCAGAGAAGAAACAGAAACTGAGGAACAAAACACCTATTCAACAAAGACAAGACCAGTTATCATCACCTGGAATTATAATTTTCCCAATCCCAGATGCCTACCTGCTTGCATAAAACCACAAACAATAACAGCCAGGACAATATGTCCTGTAACTCTACCACTGCTGATCCCAAATATTCCAATATAGTTAAAGTACAAGTAAAAGATTTTAAAACTACCTTTATGAATACAGTAGAGGTCCTTAAAGAAGAAACAAACTCCTTAAAGAAATCTATGAAAACACAAACAATGAGTGGAAGAAAATGAACAAAACCACTCAAGTCCTGAAAGTGAAAAGAGAATCAATAAAGAAAACTTAGGGAAATCTGTAAATAAAAAATTTAGGAGCTCCACTGGGAACCAGGGAGGCAAGGTTCACCAACAGAATACATGAAATGGAAAAAAGAATCTCAGCCACTGAAGACACAATAGAAGAAATGGATACATCAGTCACAGAAAATGTGAAATCTAAAAAAATTCCTGGCACAAAATATCCAAGGGATCTAGGAGGCCATGAAAAACCAAATCTAAGAATAATAGGAACAGAGGAAGGAGAAAAAACTCAGGCCAAAGTCAGACAATATTTTCAACAAAATCATAGAAGAAAATTTCCCTAACCTAAAGATAGAGATGCCTATGAGAGTATAAACAGAATACAGAACCCCAAATATACTGAACCAGAAAAGAAAGTCCCCTCAGCACAATAATCAAAACATTGAATGTACAGAAGAAAGAAAAAATATTAACAGCTACAAGAGGAAAAGACCAAGTAACATAAAGTATTAGAATTGCATCTGACTTCTCAATGGAAACTCGAAAAGCCAGAAGGCCCTGGATAAATGTCCTGCAGACTATAAAAGACTAAAAATGCCAGCCCAGACTACTATACCCAGCAAAATTTTCAATTACAATAGATGGAAAAAATAAGACATTCCATGATAAAAACAAATTTAAGCAATATCTTTCTACAAATCCAGCCATATGAAGGGTACTAGAAAGTAAACTCCAAACTAAAGAGGTTAACTACATCCAAGAAAACACAGGGAATAAATAATCTCAACCAGCAAAGAAAAAAAAGGGAAACATATTCTCTCTCTCTCTCTCTCTTTCTCTCTCTCTCTCACATGCACACACACACACACACACACACACACACACACACACACATCACTACCAGCAGCAGCAGCAACAACAAACAGGAATCAAAAATCATTGGACATTGATATTTCTCAACATCAACTATCTGAATTCCCCAATAAAAAGACTAAGAGAGTAGATGTGGAAACAGGATCCATAGTCCTGTTGTATCCAAGAAACAAACACTAACGTCACTAACGTCACCTCAGTAAACTGTTGGGGAAAGTTCTTCCAAGCCACTGTACCCAAGAAACAAGCTGGTGTGGCCATTTTTGTATCTGACAAAATAAATGTCAAACAAAAATGTAATTAGGAGAGCTAGGGAAGGACACTATGATATGTACTCATCAAAGGAAAAAACTATCAAGATGACATTGTAATTCTTAACATCTATGCCCCAAACACAAAAGCACCCAAGTGCATAAAAAAATTATTACTGCTTAAATCACATATTGATACTACCACACTGATAGTGGGAGACTTTAATACACTACCCTCACCCATCCTCCACACAAAAAATAGAGAAGGGCTGGAGAGATGGCTCAGTGTTTAAGAGCACTGGCTGCTCTTCCAGAGGTCCTGAGTTCAATTCCCAGCAACCACATAGTGGCTCACAACCATCTGTAATGAGATCCGATGCCCTCTTTTGGTGTGTCTGAAGACAGCCACAGTGTACTCACATACATAAAATAAATTTTAAAAAAAGAAAGAAAGAAAGAAAAGAAGATTACAAAAGAACAACAACAGCAGCAGAGAAATGCTAGCATTAACTGACATTATAAACCAAATGGACCTAATATATTTACAGAACATGTCACCTAAAGCTAAAAGAATAGACCTTCTTCTAAGCACCTTATAGATCTTTCTTCAAAACTGGCCACATATTAGGACACAAAACAAGTCCCAAAAGATACAAGAAAATTGAGATAACACCCTGCATCCTCTTTGATCACCACAGCTAAAGCTGCATATCAGCAACAATAGAAACACAGAAAATGTACAAACTCATAGAAGCTGAAAATCCCACTGAATGACAAAAAAATGGGTCAAGAAAGAGATTAAGAAAGAAATAAAAGTCTTTCTAGAGTTAAATGAAAATGAACACACAGTATACCCAAACATATAGGACACAATAAAGCAGTGCTAAGGGGGTAAGTTTATGGTACTAAGCACCTACATAAAAATTTGGAAAGATCTTATACTAGCAACTTAACAACACATTAGAAAGTTTTAGGACAAAAAGAAGAAATAACACCCAAGGCAATAGACAGAAAGAAATAATCAAACTCAGAGCTGAAATCAATAAAGTAGAAAAAGATACAGAAGATCAAAAGAAGAGGAGGAGGAGTTAGTTCTTTGAGAAAGCCAATAATATTAACAAACACTTATCATAACTAACTAAGAAGGCAGAGAAAGATGATGCAATGAATGAAACTAGAAATGAAAAAGCGGACATAACAACAGACAACAAGGAAATCCAGAGAATCATAAGGACATACTTTTAAAAACCTGTGCTCCACCAGATTGGAAAATCTAAAAGAAATGGATATCCTTCTCAGTACTTACTACGTACCAAAGTTAAAAGACCAGATAAGCAATTTAAATAGAACTACAACCCTTACTGAAATACAAGAAGTCATTACAAGTCTCCTAAACAAACAAACAAACTAACTAACTAACTAACTAACTAACTAACTAACTAACCAACAAATGCCCAGGGCTAGGTTTAGCACAGAATTCTACCAAACTTTCAAAGAAGAGTTAATGCTAATACTCCTCAAATTGTGCCACAAAGCAGAAACAGAAGGAATTTTGCTGAATTCATTTTTATTAGTTCACAATTATTTACCCTGATACCCAAACCACATAAAGACCCAAGAAGGAAAGGGAATTAGAGATCAATTTCCCTTATAGATGAAAAAATACTCAATAAAATACTTGTGACTGAATCCAAGCACATACAAAAAAAGGTTTTACCATGATTAAGTAGGCGTCATTCCAGAGATGTAGGAATGGTTTAGCATATGAAAATCTGTCAATCAAATCCATAATGTAAGCAGACTGAAAGAAAAAACCCACATAATCATCTCATTAGATTCAGAAAGGGTCATTGACAAAATTCAACATCCCTTCATAATAAAAGTCCTGGAGAGATTAGGGATATACAAGGGATGCACCACAACATAATAAAGGCAGTTTACAGCAAGCCCATAGCCAGTATCAACTTAAGTGGAGAGAAACTCAAAGCAATTCCACTAAAATTAGGAACAAGTTCATGTTGTCCACTCTCTTCATACCTATTCAATATAGTACTTGAAGTTTTAGCTAAAGCAAGGAGAGAACTAAAGTATACTAGGGAGATACAAATAGGAAGGGAAGAAGTCAAAGTATCTTTATTTTAAGATGATATGATAGTATTCATAAGTGACTCAAAAATTTCCACCAGAAAACTCCTACAGCTGATAAACACTTTCAGTAAAGTATCAGGATATACAACCAGCTCACAAAAATCAGTAGCCCTGCTAAATACAAATGGCAGACAGTCTAAGGAATAAATCCTGTAAACATCTTTTACTGTACCCTCAAATAATAAAAAATACCTAAAAGTATCTCTAACCAAGAAGTACTATATGATACAAACTTTGAATCACTGAGGAAAGAAATTGAAGAAGATATTAGAAGGTGGAAGATGTCTCATGCTCATGGATTAGTAGGATTAATATAGTAAAAGTGGACATCCTACCAAAATCAATCTACAGAGTCAATGCAATCCCCATCAAAATTTCAACACAATTCTTTACTTGATCTTGAAAGACAATTCTCAGCTTTGTATACACACACACACACACACACACACACTCACACACATGTAAAACAAGGATAGTTAAACCAATTATGAATAATAAAAGAACTGCTGGAGGTATCACCATCCTTGATTTCAAGTTTTACTATAAAACTATAGTTAAAAATACCCAGCATGATACTGACACAAAAACAGGCACATTGATCAAAGGAATCAAATTGAATACATGAACATAAATCCACATACCTATGGACACTTGTTTTTTTTTTTTAATATAGAAGCCAGAAATACACACCAGAACAAAGATAGAACCTTCAACACATGGTGCTGGTCAAACTGGATGACTGCATGTAAAAGAATCTAAATAGATTCATACTTATCACCTTACACAAAACTCAACTCCAAATGTATCAAAGACCGCAACATAAAAACAATTACACTGAACCTGATAGACTAGAAAATGGGAAATAGTCTTGAGTTTATTGGCACAGGAAAAGGTTCACTGTTAGCACAGGCACTAAGATCAACAATTAATAAATAAGACCTCATGAAACTGAGAAGCTTCTGCATGGCAAAGGACATCATGTGGATAAGATGGGAGTGTACAGAATGGGAAAAGATTTTTACCAACTATACATCTAATAGAGGGTTAATATTCAAAATATACAAAAAAGCTTAAGAAGCTAGATATCATAGAAATGAATAACTCAATTAAAATGAGGTGCATATCTAAAAAAGTATTCTCAATAGAGAAAACTCAAATGGATGAGAACCATTTAAAGAAACATTCAACATCCTTAGCCATCAGGGAAATGCAAATCAAAGCTACTTTGACATTTCATCTTACACCTGTAAGAATGGCTTAGACCAAGAAAACAAGTGACAACTCATGCTGGCGATGACGTGAAATAAGGGGAACAGTCATCCACTGCTGGTGGGAGTGCAAATTTGTACAGCCACTATGGAAAGCAGTATGATAGTTCCTCAGGAAGATAGGAATTGATCTACCTCAAGATCCAGCTATTCCACTCTTGGGCATGTACCCGAAGAATGCTTCATCCTACCACAGAGATAAGTGCTCAACTATGTTCATTGCTGCTCTATTTGGAAAAGCCATAAATTGGAAACAACAACAGAAGAATGGATAAAGAAAATGTACATTTACACAATGAAGTATTACTCAACCATTAAAATAATGACATCATGAAGTTTTCAAGCAAATGAATGGAACTAGAAAAAACATCCAGAGTAAGATATTCCAGGACCAGGAAGACAAACATATGTATTTTCTTATGTGTGTATAACAGCTGTGAAGTCAGTGATAACCAAGCTACAATCCATAGAACTATAGAGGGAAGGCATAGAGTAAGGGACTAAAGGGAACAGGTACATTTTGCTGGGAAAGGGAAATAGAATAGATAGATATGGACAAAGGGGCGGGGCTGGAATGGGAGGATCAAGTGGGGAGGGGGAGGAGAGAGGAAGTGGTGGGAGAGAAAACAAGGAGAGAAAGCTAAAATTAAGGGACATTTGAGGGGTAGTATGGAAACTTAATACAACAGAAACTTCCTAAAATATATACACATATGAAGGTGATCTAAATAAAATTAATAAGGGAGACTAAGTCTCAACTAGCCATCTCTTGTCACTGAACAAAGCTTCCATTACTGGGTTGAGGTACATCTAAGATGTTGGCCAAAGTGGCCTGACAGGAATTCCCAAACAACCCAGGCTTTTGCCAAGACTATAGGTTGTTCTCTACAAACTGGCTCCATTTTTAAAGATAACACCTATGTGACTCATTGAACATGGAGATGTCAAGTTGGTGCCTACATAAACGCCAAACCAGCCACAAACTTTCTATCTACAATGATGTACTACCTGCAAGAAATGCTCGAGCAATGGTAGCACAAAGCTTGTGGACACAAGTAACCAATATCTTACTTGACTTAAGGACCACTCCACAAGATGGAACCAACCTATACTCAGCACTGCTTGGATGACCAAGAATCTGAGACTAGATAGCCCAGAGACCTAGGGTAAAACCAAATAATATTGGTCTTTTAAAAAAAAAAAGGAAAAACGTAGTAATAAAATGACTCCTAATGACCAATGTCCTGCTATATTCATAGATCAGTGCGTTGTTCAGCCATCATCAGAGCAGCCTTATCCAGCAGCAGATGGGAACATATATAGAGGCCCACAGCCAGACTTTATCTAGAGAGCAAAAGACCTTGGAACATTTATCCTTAAATGAGATTTCTTCAACAAATCCCTCCACTCAGAGCTCAGGGAACCTCACAAAAGAGGAGGCAGAAAGAGTCTAAGAGCCAGAGGGGATGGAAGACACCAAGAAAACAAGGCCCACTAAATCAACATGAGCAAAGCTCATCTAAACTCACAGACTGAAGCAGTACGCACAGGGCCTGCACAGGTCTGCATTAGGTCCTCTGCCTATATTATGGTTTTAAGCTGAGTATTTCTATGGGATTCCTGGATGTGTGAACAAGTGACTCTTGTGTCTTCTCTTGGACACTTTTCTTCTGTTGGTTTGTTTTGTCCACATTACATGTGATAGTTTTTGTTTTATCTTATTTTATTCTGTTATATCTTTTAAAAAATGGATGAATGAATGAATGAATGAATGAAATCCTAGCCACTAGAGTAAAGGTCAACAATTGTGATTTATGCCTGCCGGGAAAGGGAAAATATTTTTCTCCAATCAAGTTACACTGGGTATATCAACTACTCTATGGTAGGTCTTATGTTTAGGAGTATCTTCTGACCAACATATAACAGGCTCCATGGTGTGTGTGTGTGTGTGTGTGTGTGTGTGTGTTTACTTGGTTACAGTTTGGTGGGGTTTGGGGGGGTTATTTTGTTTTCTTGGTTTGGAGGGTTGATGGTATAATGGGTTTTTGTTTGATTTTAGAAAAATAACTTGAATTTGGGTGGGTAGGGAGAGAGAAAGGATCTGAAAGGACTTGGAGGAGGAAAAGAATATGATAAAAACATAATTAAATTTAAGGATTGCCTTGAGAATGACATAGCTCCAACTGTCAATGCTGGCTTTTCTTGTGCCAGATGCTTCCTAATTGAATTTCCTTCCTGCTCCAGGCCCTCCCCTATCATCGATTGCCCCCTTCATCTTGGTTCATGTTCAAAAACTGTGAAAACACAGAAATCCTTATAGTAAATGGAGAATTACTATTCTTTTAGAAAAAGAGAAGGGACTTTTTATCCAACCTTAAGATGACTTCATAAATATTATTTTATCTCATCACATCAGCAGATTAATAAAAGAGCCATCAAACTTGTACTTAGTGAAGCAAATATCATGTTCCCAGGGTTAACGTCTCCTGGGTCTAAGCTTTACCCTGCTGTAGAAGATATTTGTTGCTATCATGATTGAAGAAAAGAAACGTGTTTTATGTATTGGAGTCCTGAAGATATATACAGAAGAATTTGAGAAAGTCAACAAAGGAAATTAGCATTGAAAATATCCATTATTTAAATGATGTACTATGGCATATGAAGATATATAAATGGATATTGTGCTATATCTGTATTTGTGTCTCTGTGTGGCAGCGTGAAGACAATACCTCTGCAGCTATGCTGAATAAATACTTCAGATGCTAAAACAAATAAACATTGCTTTAAATAATAAAAATATAATAATAAATAAATACTGTCTTAGTCAGGGTATCTATTCCTGCACAAAGATCATGACCAAGATGCAAGTTGGGGAGGAAAAGGTTTATTGAGCTTACACTTCCATGCTGCTGTTCATCACCAAAGGAAGTCAGGACTGGAACTCAAGCAGGTCAGGAAGCAGGAGCTGATGCAGAGGCCATGGAGGGATGCTGCTTACTGGCTTGCTTGCTTCTCCTGGCTTGCTCAGCCTGCTTTCTTATAGAACCTGAGACTACCAGCCCACAGATGGTACCACTCACAAGGGGCCCTCCACCCTTGATCGCTAATTGAGAAAATGTCTTACCACTGGATCTCATGAAGGTATTTTCTCAACTGAAACTCCTTTCTCTTTGATAACTCCAGCTTGTGTCAAATTGACACACAAAACTAGCCAGTACAAATACATTTTAGGCTCCCCCCCCAAAAAAAAAATGAAAGAAAAGAAAAGACCAACAAAGGGCTTTACTGAGACACACCTTTGAGTGTCTCTGTGTAGGCATTAGTAGGATCAACTTAGGGAGTAAGAATTTCTGTGAATGAGAATACAACTTCATGGGCTAGGGTTCTAGACTAAATAGAACGGGGAGAGAAGAAAGTGAAGGAAGTGTTGGTCTTCCTCTTTCTTTCTTCCTGATTGGGATCATGAAACAACTACTCATGCTTTCTCCACCTCAGTGGGCTGTTTTCCTCAGAACTATGAGCCAAAATAAACCCTTCCTCCCTTTGGCACCTCTTCTCAGTTCTAAAATCACATCAACAACAGAAGTGACTAATACAGACATCCTTTAGAAAATTAAGTGTGAATATATATCTCATTCTCATTTCTCAGAAAAAAATTAAAATTGAGCATATCTTCACTTTGAATTTTGTAAATCAGTTTCAACTTTTCAGTTGATGGAGACATGAGGAAACCCTTCATTTTTCTGGTAGATGAATGAAACTCGAAAGAACTAATGGGAACTCAAATATGAGAATAAAATAGTCAAAGAAAAAAAAGCCCATGGAACTGCCCACGTGTTTCTAATGGGAATAATTTAGGTCTTTAACTTTTTCACATTAATCAAAAGTTTAATAAGCACTATAAAGTCAGAAATTAGAGTCATAAGGGGTATGGTGGTACATCACATCTGGCTGTGAAAATGTGGCCCTGGTGTGCATTTCACTGTATGTGTCTTTCAATTCTATGTAGAAGCTCTGGGCCTCAGGACAGAGTGACATTTTGGGCAGTAGCCCTGGTCCCTGAAGCTGCCATATTCAGGACATACCAGGAGGAGGGACGTCTAACATTGTTGTCTGACAGGATTCACCAGTCATCAAGCATGCTGTTAGACTTGACCATGTACCCACTATGATTTCTTTCTTCTTTTCTCCTCTCCTCTCCTCTTCTCCCTTCCCCTCTCCTCCCCTCCCCTCCCCTCCTTTCCTCTCTTCCCCTTTGCCCTTTGCCCTTTCCCTTCCTCCCCATATTTGGTCTTCCCTGTGGCATTGACTTTTGAGGAACCTATTTCACATTATGAATTGAATGTTATTTCATGTGATTATTATGTCTGATGGTTTTTATTGTAAGGAGTAGAATCTGAGTTTGTGTTGTGTTGTGAGGGGTTGTGGGCATGAGAATGAAAGGCGAAGGGAGAAAGGAAAACACACACACACACACACACACACACACATGACTCACCAGCATTACACGAACAGAGTCTGCCATGATTCCCACATAAGACTTCAGAATGTCATAGTGGAAAGCTGGGGTCAACATTCGTCGGTGCTGGAACCATGTCTGCCCATTCAACAGAAGCAAACCATACCCTGTACAGAGATGGTTGTGGGAATGAGTGTATGAGCAACGGGATTAGAAGACTGGAGGCAGTTTGGAGAGACAAACATTGGAGGTCTTGGAGGAACAGGAAGACAAATAAGGGTGGAAAATGACTAGTACTTTACAGTATGTTTTCCCCAGTTGGCCTGATACATATGATGTGATCATGATAGCTACAGGACAAAGATTCAAAATAGTGAGGGAAGGACATATACATGTCAAGCTGAGAATGTTTGTAAACAGGAGATACAAGGAGGAGGTTAATGTCTAGTTAGAAGAAAAACTAGGTTAAATGCAACATTACATCTTGAAGACAATGGCCCATCTCCCATTGTTCTCAATGAGTCAAGATAATGTTCTTGACAAACTCAAGTGGAGAGTGACCACAATTGACATTTATATGGCTGTACATACCAATCCAGGGAGCTAGAAATCTGTAGGAACCATGAAATTTTGGGTCTGAAAAAAAGAAGTGAGGCATTAATTAGAAACAAAGATGGGTGCAGATAGATGAGACCAGAGAGAGACATGAAATCTTGATCCCTGCCCCTTGGCAGTTTGCCTCATGCTACCTCCCATTGTCTTCCATTCCCCTCTATCCTCCTTGATAGTTGGTCTTAGAAATGCAACCTCCTTGCTCCAGAAGCTAGTCATCCCCAGGATTAGAATGGTAAATTAGCAAACAACATAGGTTATCGTGTCCTCAACTCCAAGGAATAAAAGCCTTATGGTTGGTTTTACTGCAGTGGCTTGGTTATCCATGATACAGAAGAGAAACAATTAGAAGATTCAAACCCAAGTCACTATACATATGAAATTTACTTTTATATATAACTGACCACCCCAATTTATTTCAAAAGAGGCAGATGAGTTGAATCCATTCTACTCTTTAATGTTGCAGTACTAAGTACAAGCAAGTATTAAATATTGCTGAGCATATGCTAGGGAAAATGAAAGGTACTGTTTTGGCATTAGTAATTGAACCACCACTTCTTCCTGTAACTTCATGGACCCAGGCATAAACCCAGAATAGAAGATCCATGACAGTGATGGAGTTTCACTCTCACCTGATCTCCCCAGAATCAGCTTCATGTAATCAGGGTCATACACTTGGATGCGCATTTTGCTCCCCCAGAACCAATGTGGGCAGGCACTTGGGAAATTCTTTACCCGTGTTAGAATATCTTGAAGTTCCTGGTCCTTTGGGATCTGATATCAGTACAAAAATGAATCACTGAAAATACTTTATGTTTGTAATCCCAACACAACACTTGGGAGGCTGAAGTCCATGGATCTCTGCTGGTACGAGGCCAGTATAGACTATATAGTAAATTCAAGGCCAGCCTGGGCTACCTTGCAAGACATTGTCAAATAACAAAACAAAAACCAACCAACTAAAACCTCCAGAGCAAGATCTTTTGTTTTAGTCATTGGTTCTAAATAAAAGGCTGAGCAACCACAGGGATATAGTGGAGATGATTTAACAGAACCTAGGGCTGGAGCAGAGCTTGACGGCCTATCTATGGTGTCACCCAGACCTTTGCTCTCTTCTAGGAATTGCTATGAGCCAGATGCTGTGGTCCAGCTAGATGAAACTGTATTCCCCAGAATCTGGCCCCAGAATCTCAGCTCTGGCTCAAATTCCACTTACTCTTATCTCCTCTTAAATGTGGTTAATATGCAACCCTTGTCATATGCTTCTCTCTGCAGCCTTTGACCTAATTCTATGTCCATCCCCTCAGAGGTGACAGTTTAAGCCCTCTCCAGCCCCTGCTGTTTTTCTTGCATTTCTGGAGACTGTACAATTGTGTCAAGCTCTTGGTTGGGCCCTGGGGTATACAGTGCTCTTAGCAACATGGAGCACACACTGTGCAGAAGAAGGGCCCATAAATAAAAGGACTTTGAATTCTAGCAATGGACCCTCACATCTGAAAAACCACTTTTCTGACCCTCAGGATTTCAACCTATAAATCATTTACTGAGGCAGCTTTTTCAGTCTCAGTTAAACATATAGGGTCAGTCACTTTACCCAATAGTCAAGTGAGTCCTTTTAGCACACCAGGCACCTCCTATGTGATTCCTACCTGCTGTTACCATACACAGGAAAGATTCTACCCCACTTGTAGCCATGCTCTCAAACAAGCTCTATGCCAGGGGCAGAGGATGACAGAGTAACGGGGCTTATTTAGAGAAGCCCAGCTGGGCTGCAGGTGCTGCTCAGCCTGGAAAGAAAAAGGCTCAGGTAGGACCAACCACAAGTTCTCAAGTCTGGGGCTCTCAGAACAGTTGACAGATCTGCATGAGTGAGCAGCAGAGCTGACAATAGCAAGACCAGGCTTTTTAAAGCAGTGAGCCCCTACTGCTGGAGTTAGCACAGCCTGAGATGCATCCCATCTTGAGTCAGCTGTCCCATGAAGAACCTATGCTTGTTTTATAACAAGCTCTGTTTTGTAAGTTTGATGCTTATTCTCTGAGAGCTTCATCTTCTCTGCTCTCCCACCCACCTTTCTCTTTCCTTCCTACCTTGTGCCCAGAGAACCAGTGAGAAGGTGGGGATGGGAACTGCTGGGTAGCTCTGAGTAGCCATTGTCTGTGCAGGTAAAACTGGGCTGTCTTGAAGAGCAGTAGGAGCAGGCTGAGCACAAAGGCTACTTGGAGGAATTCATAGCTGCTTCCTGGGAATGAAGTGGAGGTCAGAGAAGAGCCACTCATGATCCAACAGCTTCTGGATCACCAACTGTCCTTCACTTTCACCGAATACACTCATGCCTGCAAACCCCAGGAAGATTGCCCCACCTACTTGTGGGAGGGAGATGGGGGTGAGCAGAGCTTGGTTTCAAGACCAGGGGTGAAGAACCTGAACCACCTTCTTAGGAAAGCAGTGAAATGAAAGACATATCAAGTGACAGTGGTAAGTGTCACTTTGTCCACATAGCTCACAAATATTTGTGAAAGAACTACAAAAAGAGAGGGTAGAAGGTGAATTCAAGGAGTTCACGGTTTAGTTTATTAAACATTCATTAGAAGTGGATTTTGTACTATTTCTAAGATTTTAGGGATGGAAAATTATGACAAATAGGTGAATTGAAAGTTTAGGTGGGGAAAACTTATTGAAAGCATGTGGAAGGATTTCCTACAGGATGTCCAAGCCATCTCTACCAGGACCCTCTGATGTACCCCCTGGTCTTGTTGCATTCACCATTCAATCATGACTTATAGTGCTTGTGCTGGTGAAAGGTGCATTGAACTTGGATTCAGGAAGCTTAAAACCAAGGTCAGCCTCACTACATATGCAGCCAGCAGCTTACTGTCTTCTTTTGTAATGTGAGATCTTAATCTCTTTCTAGATATCTAATAGGATACACTATGGTTTTTTTCCACTGCTAAACAAATTCCACAAATATTTATTAACTGACAGTCTTGTGACCAATGGCAGAAAACAATATCAGTGTGATAAAATTCACTAAGGTTGTGTTGGAGGAATGAAATGTTGTGGTAGTTATTTCCTGCTACTATGATAGAATATAGTGACCGAGACAACTTATAGAAAGAGAATTCGGACCCATGGTGCTGGCCACATAGTTGGCAGAGGAGGGTCTTGTTAGCCACCAGGGGGAAGAGAGGCCCTTGGGCCGGAGGGTGTTAGATGCCCCAATATAGGAGAATGCCAAGGAGGGAAGCCGAGAATGGGTGGGTGGATGGTTGGGGGAGTACCCCCATAGAGGCAGGGGGAGGGGAAGGGAATAGGGAGGTTCCAAAGGGGAGATCTGGAAAGGGGGAAACATTTGAAATGTAATAAAAGTATCAAAAGGGGGGGGGGACTGGAGAGATGGCTCAGCAGTTAAGAGCGCCAACTGCTCTTCCAAAGGTTGTGAGTTCAAATCCCAGCAACCACATGGTGGCTCACAACCATCTATAATGAGATCTGATGCTTTCTTCTGGGGTGTCTGAAGACAGCTACGGTGAGCAGGGTCTGAGTGAGCAGGAAGAAAAAAGTGTCTGAAGACAGCTATAGTATACATATAATAAATAAATAAATCTTTTAGAGAGAGAGAGAGAGAGAGAGAGAGAGAGAGAGAGAGAGAGAGACTAGAAGTGGGGGTGAGGCTCCCAAACTGCACCACTAAGCACAAACCACTTTTCCAAAAATCTGAGCCCATGAAGGACATTTATCATTTAAACCACTACAAATGTCTACCATAGAAAGGAAAAACTAAAACATACGTTGGACTGTTAACATGATTTTCTAAGATCAACCAGGAAAGTTCAAAAGCAAAAGACACTGCAGGAAGAGTCCTATGAAAGCCATCTCTCCTGAGGCTGCCACATGCCTGCTTCTTCACCATCCCAAATAGGTTTTCCCAACACACATTCTTCATTGCCTTACATCTGACAGTTGTCTTCTCTTTTCTCTGAATTTTGAACTCTGTCAGAACCCATGCAGCTACGCATATCTGAACTCACTCAGTACCCCCAATTCTGAGATCATTTTTTATCTTGAGTTCTTCAAACTCAGTTTCATAATTGCGTACATGAGCAGAACATATTTTGTTTACAGTAACTGTCAGCACTTGCTTTCTCTCCTAACTACAAAACAACCTACAAAAACTAAACATCTCCATCTGAAGTGGGAAGCCTAGGATGATTCAGATGGTAAAATTTGCAGCCCAGACACTCTGGGCCAAAAAAAAGAAAGAAAAAAGAAAAAAAGAAAAAAGAAAAAGAAAAGAAAAGAAGAAGGAATTAATGTAAACCATTAATGTGGAAAAAGCAAGGACTAGGCTGAGCAGTTGGCCCACATAACAGCTCTGATTGTAAGGGATCGGCCTATGTCAGCTATGCTATTTCAGTGTTTCAAGTAGCAACAAGACATGGCACATTCTGTACCCTACACATTGGCATGAAAGTTGCTCTCTCAGTATCCAGAAAAGCTTCTATGAGAAGCTTTAGAGCAAACCTTGTGGCTGGATGTGTGTGCAGTCAGAGAACCTGATGCTCATGTAGAATTCTGGAGGACTTTAGGAAGCCTTAGAACAAAATAATAAAAACAAAGTGTAGGGGCTGGAGAGGTGGCTCGGTGGTTAAGAGCACTGGCTGCTCTTCCAGAGGACCTGGGTTTGATTCCCAGCACCCAAATGGCGGCTCATTACCATCCGTAACTCCAGTTCTAAGTGATTTGATGCTTTCTTCCAGCACAGACACACATGCAGTCAAAATCTTCATATACATAAAATAAAAAAATTAAAGTGGAGTGTAGAATTGTGTATAGACTATGAACTTGCATGTTATTGAAACTGTAACTAAGCAAGCACCATATGGCCTTATGTATTCTGTAGAATGCTGTACAGGACTGTGGCTTCTATGATGGCTAATAAATAATTTGGAGGTTGACGGAAATGAAATGTGTAAAGCTCAAGGCTGAGTATGTCTGGGTTCAGCTTCAGATACTACACTTTAAAAGGAAGTAATTGTTTTTATTCCTATGTGTTTCCTGATTTGTTTTATTTGCCGAAGGCAAAGGTAGAGTCAGCCTGTTCCCAGGGCAACAACTGAAGGGTTTTCTCCTGTAGGTAGATAACATCTGTGTGTTCTTGATTTTTGAGTTTGGAAAAGTTGAATTTGATCCCAGTGTAATTTTATATTACTCATTTACATTTATGTCTCTCCAAAAGCCAAATATCTCAAATAAACCTTTTATTTTAAATTTTTTAGTTACTTTTTGATTTTTGTTTTTCCAAAATGAACATGTCCCTGGTAGAAACTACATAGACAGAGAACTTAATGTAGTTATGTAACTGTGAAATTATTAATAGCATTAGCAGATGTGCCTAGGAGAAATTTAACAGCTTAGTTAATGTCAAAGAAGCTTGCATGCCTTTTTAAAGAAAAAAATCTACACACATTAATATTTCTGCACTTTGAAACCACTAAACAAAGTGACCCGAAAAACCCCACCAGAGATCTGCTACAGCTGATAAACAACTTCAGCAAAGTGGCCAGATACAAAATTAACTCAAGCAAATCAGGAGCCTTCCTATACTCGAAGGATAAACAGGCTGAGAAAGAAATTAGGGAAATGACACCCTTCACAATTGTCACAAACAATATAAAATATCTTGGTGTGACTCTAACCAAACAAGTGAAAGATCTGTATGACAAGAACTTCAAGTCTCTGAAGAAAGAAATTGAAGAAGACCTCAGAAGATGGAAAGATCTCCCATGCTCATGGATCGGCAGGATTAACATAGTTAAAATGGCCATCCTGCCGAAAGCAATCTACAGATTCAATGCTATCCCCATCAAAATCCCAACTCAATTTTTTGTAGACCTAGAAAGAGCAATTCTCAAATTCATATGGAATAACAAAAAACCCAGGATAGCAAAAACCATTCTCAACAATAAAAGGTCTTCTGGGGGAATCAGCTTCCCTGACCTCAAGCTGTACTACAGAGCAGTACTGATAAAATCTGCATGGTATTGGTACAGTGACAGGCAGGTAGATCAATGGAATAGAATCGAAGACCCAGAAATGAACCCACACACATATGGTCACTTAATCTTCAACAAAGGAGCTAAAACCATACAATGGAAAAAAAAAAAAACAAAACAGCATCTTCAACAAATGGTGCTGGATCAATTAGCGGTCTACATGTAGAAGATTGCGAATTGATCCATTCCTATCTCCCTGTACAAAGCTCAAGTCCAAGTGGATCAAGGATGTTCACATAAAAGCAGATACACTGAATCTAATAGAAGAGAAAGTGGGGAAGAATCTCGAACACTTAGGCACAGGGGAATTGTTCTTGAACAGAACACCAATGGCTTGTGCTCTAAGATCAAGAATTGACAGATGTGACCTCATAAAATTACAAAGCTTCTGTAAGGCAAAGGACACTGTGAATAGGGCAAAACGGCAACCTACAGATTGGGAAAAGATCTTTACCAATCCTACATCTGATAGAGGGCTAATATCCAAAGTATACAAAGAACTCAAGAAGCTAGACGCCAGAGATCCAAATAACCCTATCAAAAAATAGGGAAGTGAGCTAAACAGAGAATTCTCAACTGAGGAAACTCGAATGACCGAGAAGCACCTAAAGAATCAAAACAACCCTGAGATTTCACCTCACACCAGTCAGAATGGCTAAGATCAAACACTCATGTGATAGCAGATGTTGGCAAGGAGAAAGTGGAACACACCTCCATTGCTGGTGGGAATGCAAGATGATACGACCTCTCTGGGAATCAGTTTGGCGGACCCTCAGAAAAATGAACATAATACTACCTGAGGACCCAGCTATTCCACTCCTGGGCATATACCCAGAAGATGCTCCAACATGTAATAAAGACACATGTTCCACTATGTTCATAGCAGCCATATTTATAATAGCCAGAAGCTGGAAACAACCCAGATGTCCCTCCACAAAGGAATGGATACAGAAAATGTGGTACATTTACACAATGGAATACTACTCAGCTATTAAAAACAATGACTTCATGAAATTCATAGACAAATGGATGGATCTTGAAAATATCATTCTGAGCGAGGTAACGTAGTCACAAAAGAATGAACATGGTATGTACTCACTGTTAAGAGGTTATTAGCTCAAAAGTTTGAAATACTCAAGAGTCACTTTGCAGCAACAATAGTTCTGAGTGTGACGTCCCAGATGGAGGGCTTGGAGAAAGGACTGAAGGAGCTGAGGGAGTGTGCAGCCCCAGGGAGGTAGCAACAGTGGCAACTGGCCAGACCCCCGATACTTCTGGAGACTGATCCACCAACTAAAGAATACACATGGAGAGACCCATGGTGCTGGCCACATGTGCGGCAGAGGAGGGTCTTGTAATCTGTCAGGGGGAGGAGAGGCCCTTGGGCCAGAGGGTGTTAGATCCCCTAGTATAGGAGAATGACAAGGAGGAAAGATGAGAGTGGGTGGGTGGATGGGAGGGTAGGTTGGAGAATATCCCCATATTGGCAGGGGGAAGGCGGAGGGAATGGGGAGGTTCAAAAGGGGAGATCTGAAACATTTGAAATGTAAATAAAATATGAAAATAAAAAAAAAAAGAAATGCTTTTTTATACTGAAAAAAAAAAAGAAACCACTAAACATAGTAATTTTTCTCCTAAACCACAATGTAATACATATTGTACACATATGGGCAAATGACACAAGTAAAATGGACATTTTTAATGAATTTATTATTTTATTCTTAATCCGTTATTACAGTCCAGACTTCATCCCCCTCCAAGTCTGCCCCCATCCCATACCTACCCCAAACCTGTCTCAAAGAGGATGTCCTCACCCCCTACCTCCCATCCCACCAGGCCTCCCCACTCCCTGGGGCCTCAAGTCTCTCCAGGGTTAGGTGCCTCTTCTCTCACTGAGGCCAGACCAGGCAGTCCTCTGCTGTTCATGTGCCAGGGGCCTCCTATCAGCTGGTGTATGCTGCCTGGTTGGTGGCTCAGTGTCTGAGAGATCTCAGGGTTCCAGGTCAGTTGGGACTGCTGGTCTTCCCAGGAGGCTGTCCTCCCCCTCAACTTTTCCTTAATTCAACCACAGAAGTCCCCTGCTTCTGTCCGTTGCTTGGATGCTAGTATCCAAGCATCTGACTCTTTCAGCTGCTTGTTGGGCCTCTCAGAGGGCAGCCATGCTAGGCTCCTGTCTGCAAGCACACCATAGCATTAGTAACAGTGACAGGGCCCTGGGCCTCCTCTTGGGCTGGATCCCAATTTGGGCCTGTAGCTGGACCTCCTTTTACTCATGCTCTTCTCCATTTTTGTCCCTGCAGCTCCTTCAGACAGGAACAATTTTGGGTCAGAGCTTTTGACTGTGGAATGACAACCCCATCCCTTCACTTGATG
The DNA here is from genome assembly GCA_019843965.1 of Rhynchomys soricoides. Classification (NCBI taxonomy): domain Eukaryota; kingdom Metazoa; phylum Chordata; class Mammalia; order Rodentia; family Muridae; genus Rhynchomys; species Rhynchomys soricoides. The sequence goes on along the minus strand of JADRCH010000291.1, from coordinate 13,576 downwards.
TCCTGTCCTTCCACTGGAGGTGGACTCTACAAGTTCCCCCTCTCCACTGTAGAGCACCTCCCAGGTCTCTGGTACATTCTAGCGGGCTCCCCACCTCCTACCACCCAAGATGGCCTGTTTCAATTCTTTCTGCTAAAATGGACATTTTAAAAGAAAATAATTAGTTACATAATGAAATGAAAGAACAATATTTGGTGTGTGGGAGGGTTGTTTGTTTGTCTGTTTGTTTGTTTGTTTGAGACTGGGTCTCATTGTGTAGCCCTGACTGCCCTAGAACTCACTCTGTAGACCAGGCTGGCCTCAAACTCACAGAGATCCTCTGGCTCTGCCTCCTCAGTGCTGGGATCAAATGTGGGTACCACTACACCCAGCCAGTATGCTCTCTCTTGTTTGTTGCTAATGGCTCTGATTTTTAGCTTTGGGTATAAAACCTAAAATAAGCGTCCACAGCTGCACTCGGGGGCAGATCCTGTGCTCCAGCCACACACCCCATGCCAATCACAATCAGTCTCACAGGCTCACAGGAGGCACAGGCTCCAGTCAGAGACAGCAAGGCCAGTTAACACCAGAGATAACCAGATGGCATGAGGCAAGCTCAAGAACATAAGCAACAGAAACCAATGCCACTTGGCACCATCAGAACCCAGTTCTCCCACCACAGCAAGCCAACTATTGCCTTCTGTGCCATTCTAAGATGAGAACACCTGTCCCCTATGTCTTAATTATAATACCAATTCATCTCTTGAACTCACAGGGTGTCCTCTATTAAAGCGAGACTAGTGACTGGGAAGTAATGAAGCTTGAACTTGGACTGAGTTCAAATTAAACTTCTCATTATGTAGGGGAAGATCCAATGACTGCCAACATCGATCCTTTAATGTCTGTTAAATCCTTTCTCCTTTGCAGATTATTGAGTATATCTTTTTCAGCTGTGAGTCCCAGAACTAGAGAAATAACTTTTGAACAGTTTTTGATATATAGTACTAGCCAGGGGGCAAAGCTCTTTGGAGCTGGTGTGTACTTAGAAATTTATATAATCAAAATATACTGTATGAAAAATAAAAAAAAAAATCAATGTCCAATATGCCACTATTTTCCCCACAACCAGGCATGCTGGGTCCAGAAATTAAGGGATAGAAATAAGAATGGCACATGATCCCTGCTACCCTTAATGGCTGAACAACAAATAAAACTTCTCCCTGTCCAATAATCATGTTGTCAATTGGCCTAACAGATCAAATGGGAGAAAAACTTCCACTCAAATCCAAACACTATTTTATTGACCTTGAAATTAAGACTGCACCTGGCATTTGGGGTGCTTGTGCCCCAGAGTCAAAGAGAACTACTGTATTGTTTGATAATTGATCCTGGTTTTCAGGATGACCTTGGTAGAGTCTTTACCAAAGAAGGAAGGGAAAGAATGTCTGGAACACAGATTTATCATCGATCGTCTTCTATCACTTAACACACCATTTCGATAAAGAAAGTTGAAAAAGACAACAACTCAATTCAAGCAGGATTTTGAGCACCCCAGAACTTCAGAGGATGAAGGTTTGGGCTACGCCGCTATGCAAAGACAAGACAACTTACCGAGGAACCTTCTAAAAGCAAAGGGAGCATGGAGCAGATAGTGAAAGACAGTTCTAAATACTACTGTAACTTTGTGAGCAGTAGAAAAAACAAGTGTGTGAAGGCCAGTCATTTCACATTCTTGAAAATATGGTCATGTATGTCAACATTTGTTTTTCCATCCAACATCATTTGTATATAAATTATGTTAACTTCTCTCATATCACAGTATGAAAGTCACAGAATGCCAAGGAGAAAAGGGACCATCTCATGACTTTTACACTATTTGGGGGGAAAGGTTAGCGTATTTTTAATGTTATCTACCACAGTTGGAAGAAGTGTGTCTGTTGTATTTCTGATCATCAAAAATAACCTTAGGGTGGTTGGGTATCCACCAAATCTATGTTTGCAGATTAAGTAGTTTCAAAGGGATGAATCATACCAAGTTAATAAGTGTGAAATGTCATGTTTGGCTTTTAAGTTCACCATGACTGTGGTGAATTACCCAGCCATTCAATTAAAAACTAGTTTAGTTCTGCTGTGAATAATGACTATAATTAGTTTACTTCAGTTAAAAGAGATAATTCTTGGTGGGCATAATCTACTTTTCCTTGAGCACAAAGCTCTAGAAGCTAGAAGATTGGAGAAAGTGGTTTACCCTGAGAACTCCTGAAGAAAAATGTACTTTTTATTCGGGGGAAACTAATGCAGATATCCAACCTGAAAATATGGAAGACTAAGTATGTGTTGTTTAATCCATGAAAACGGTGTTAGTTCATAATAGCAAACTGGGACAGCCACATAACAACAGAGAGGGAAAGACAATCGAGCAGGGCAGGCAGGTGGTAGGGAGAAAGCTGATCAGAAGTGAGGAGGACATTGACACGCAAGCAGGTAGGAGATAGCTGGAAAGACAAGCAAGTGGGGAATCTAGAGGAAGGGAGATGGGAGAATCCACAGAAGCCAGGTAGAAAGAAGGACCAGTGGGCAAAGCAAAGCAAAGCAAGAATGAGAACAGACCGGCAAGGGCGTGGGAGCAAATGACAGGAAGACCGAATGGCAAGCAGCAGGCACTGGGAGCCTGTATGGTACTTGCCCTCTTTAATATTGTTGGAGCTTTCTGAGACACAAATGAATCCATTCTTGGAGTTCAACAGAAATCATGATATAGAGGCAGAGACTCTGGTGGGATCTAGAAGCAGCTCATAGCAGAGCAAGATCAAAGTTATTACCACCTTCATCTTATTCAAGATAAATTGTTTCTCCATTGCATTTCCTAAATCAGAAAGAGGCGACAGAGGGAGAAATGGCCTCAAGCATGGTGTAGATTTCAGCAGAGACTGGATCTGGAGCCCAGCTCAGAGTTGAAGGTTTGAGGCTCTGTGATGGACTCACTCAGGATGCATTCCTTACATGCCACACCTATTTGACCTTTGACCTTGATTTACAGACTCCCATATTTTGGCAAAACCTCCTTTTATCTTCCTGCTGATGTTGACTTTAATCCTAATCTTAAAAATATAACACCTATCATATTATGACTTGGTGTTTAGTTAGCTTACTTCTCCCACTATGAGCTCCTGGCTCCCCAGGGAGGAAGAGTAGTCCATGCTCCTAAGGATCACAATCCACTAGGACAATTTTTTATTTTTATTTCATCATTTTTTATTTTTATTATCATCAGAGGGAAATCAGGTGTCAATGGAGAAGCTCCTGAAGGGGCATCAGGTTAGGGAACCTCAGGATGATACCCCATTGGTCTCCCACTCAGTCCTCAGGCTCCACCCCTTACCTCTTATCCAACAAGCATCTAGAACCTTCTAATTCTACTGAAGAGATGTCCTGTGTGTCATCATCAGTTTGTTCTTCTGGACTCCTCTGTTCTCCCTGGCCATTTCCCTCTGCACTAACCTGTGTCCTTGATGGCTTCAGCAGCATCCATGGCCTCTATTGACTGCTGCCCCCACCTTTTACTTACCCAGCTCTACTTCAGACCTCACCTGATGTTGAGATCACAGACAATGCCTTCCTCTACCCCCTTCCTGAACCTCCTATAGTATTGGGCCAATGAGTAGGTGGGACTCATCTTACCACCTGCTGTCCCTTTATATCTTGTGCATCTAGGACACTATCAGTGTTTTCTGCAAGAACATGCCATAGTTCAGGGCCCAGGACAGTGCCAGGAACTGGAACATTTCACAAACCACTCAGTTAAGGAAGGAGTGCAAGAATGAAGGAAAGATGTTGTCTTTCCCGAGTGGAAGTGCTTGATTCTTACAACACCTCTCTATTTTTGTCATTGAACTACTGGAAGGTAGATCTCTATGTTCTATCTTTTAGCACAGGAATTTGCACAAAAACAAGACCTATAATTCTTCATATTTGAATTAAGTTACAAAACAAACTATATTGGAACATACTGAAAGTACCTGTTGGTCCTCCCATAAAGCAGATTTCCTTGCACCTCGCTGTTCTCTGGTTTCAGCAACCTTATTCAAAGTTATTGCCTAGGAGGAAGTACTCAGCCCTTGGGTAGACCAAATCTAAGAACCAGTTTAGGAATGAAGAATTGCCTTAAAACTTGGTTTATTGACTGAAGGAGCTGAGGGGCTTTGTAGCCCCCTGGAGGGAGCAACAGAGTCAACTGGCCAGACCCTCTGGAGCTCCCGGAGACTGGACCACCAAGAATACACATGAAATACTAAAGAATACACATGGGGGGACCCATGGTGCTGGCAACATATGTAGCAGAGGAGGGCCTTGTTGGCCATCAGTGGGAGGAGAGGCCCTTGCGCCTGAGGGTGTTAGATGCCCTAGTGTAGGGGAATGCTAGGTAGGAAAGATGGGAGTGGGTGGGTGGGGAAGCATCCTCATAGAGGCAGGGGGATTCTGAAGGGGAGACCTGGAAAGGGGAAAACATTTGAAATGTAAATAAATATCGAAACAACAACAACAAAAAAAAACCCCTTGGTTTATTGACGTAAATGCAGTGTTTAAGGAATTTACATGATAAAAATTCTCACTGTCCTTGTTGCCAGTAATATTTTAAAAAGTTTGTGGCAATTTGTATTCTATAAGGGAATTCCCCAAGTCTTTGCAGGTTTCCCCAGCAGCTCTTTGAAGTTGTTAGTCTCTAGAACATTTGGGTACATTTAAAGTTTGCCTATCAGGACTTTTCAAATGCTAAAATGCTTCAAATAAAAAATAATGGGTTTCCTCAGAGGAGGTTTACTGATCCCCCTTTTAATGCCTTTTTTTTTTTTTTTTTGGCCTGAATTTGCATTATCTGGTGCAACATATAAATCTTACCTCATCTTTCTAATTTAGACAAATGGAAAAATTGTAAATAGAATGTTAACATCAATATTCAGTCAATAATCCTATCCTGAGAAGTGCAGATATGTGTGTGTGTGGGGGGGGGGGTTGACGCACATTGATGTCCTGTTTCCTGTCATGCTCACTGTAACATTTCAAAGCATCAGAATGAACACTTAGGCTCAGGTGGTATCCAGAGAAGAAACCCAATCTCAAGCCTTTCCCTTATAAGCTCACTCTGGCAAACAAAAGGGTATCCTGGGAATTAAGTGCCTTACCCTGATCTTCCCCAGCGACAACACACTCTATCCTGTACCTGAGACTTTTCAACTTGATCACTTAGTCTGTCAAAGACATTGGTACCAGGCAGATACCAGAAGGCCGGGCCACTTTGGCTTTATCTTTAAAAGAATGGAAACAGACAGTGGAAACAAAATCTGAATGTTTATGGGTGACCAGAAAGGCATGGTTAGTTCTGTGGCCATCAGTGGTCATCCTATAGATTACATCACTCTGGAGAAAGGCATTCCTTAGGTTATTCAGGATCCCAACCACCTGGATATAGGTCTGGGAACTCCTGAAGTAGAAGATTTACAAAAAACTGGGGAAGAAATTGTCTTATTTACAGACAGTGTGGATTCTTGTTGGAGATTCCTTGTATGCTAGAGACATAAAACATAAAACACCAGAGCAGACATCAGTTCTGTGTTATAGCCCAAATGACACCCCCACCAGATTCTGAGAAAATGACACAAATATCTAGGCTTCACTTGTGCTAGCAATCAGGGGTGTGTACCTCAAGCAAGGTTGTGTCTAGTCTGGAATTAGAGCTAACCTTGGTGCTGCTATTAAAATCAAATGTTTTATGGAGGTGAGTGCTTAAGTTTCCTTACCCACTTAATATAACTTCTGGGAAGTCACTGACCTGCTCAAGCAAACATTGTCCTGGTAACTGAAGGCACACATCATGATGGTGACCAGGGTTATCAAACTGGCACACTGGAAAATCTCCAGAGAGTCACTGATGTTCTACTTCCATTTGTTCTGTGGTAGGACATTGGGCGCTTCACTTGCCCTAGAAGTCCTGGGCTGTTAAGGCTCTGCTCACGTCTGGTTATCTCCATATTCCTGTGGGATTCATCACTTCATAAAACAGACTTATAATAGGCTTAAGGGAGGTGCTTGAAAAGTGATATTATTTCCTCATGAACTTACATTCTCTGGTTAAACAGGTTTTCTCAGACTAGTCATTGCTTTGAACTTAAGAAGTTATTATGAAACTTATATTTTGTTAGCTCAAAAAACACTGAAGTTTGTTTTGTGGGGAGGGAGGAGATCAGAGCCACTTTTGTTGTTCTGACAGTTGAGTTAAGCTCAGTCAGGGAGGACCTCATCTGAAGGAACAGAATCTTATAAACTTACACTGGAGGAACATGATGTGTACAGAGGCAGAACATGACTTCGGAGAGCAACACCCATTTATCTTCCATTGGGCAAGCATTTGCAAAACATGTGCTGAGAAGGAAATCAAAGTAGGTGCTAGAGAGATGATCTAATCTCTAAGAGTGCTTACTGCTCTTCCAGAAGACCCAAATTCAGTTCCCACCACCCACATCAAGAGGCTCACAATCCCTTGTAGCTACAGCTCCAGGGGGATCTGATGTTTCTGGTTTCCATAGGCATCTGCACTCACAAATATGCACATGCAAACTTACATACATACATAATTAAAAATAATAAAAATAAATCTTAAAAATTCAGAGTCAGATGAAAGGTGATACCCAGTTTGGCTGTGAAAATATGGACCTGGTGTGCATTTCATTGCGTGGGTATCTTGTATTCAAACAGAAATCCTGGATCAAGGACAGATTCTGATTGAGTAACATACCAGGAAGTATATCCTTGGCCACTGAAGCTGTTATTGCCTAAGTCATCTAGACATAGGTAGTCATTTTGTCTGGTGGTATTACATCTCCTGTACATATTACTGGAAACGTAAAAGTGGAACATACCTTATCCACTGTGATGTTCTTTCCCTTGGACAATAAACTCAGTGTGGGTTTTTGTTTGGGTTTGTTTTGGTTAGTTTTGGTTTGGTTTTTTTATTTTTTAACTTTTTATTGATTCTTTGTGCATATCAATCTCACTTACCTCCCTGTTACTTTATATCCTTCCTCCTTCCTCTGCTCTTGTAAACTGCCTCCAAAAGAAAACAAAACAACTCACTATGGTAGCTGCAGTGTGTCATGGTGTGTCCCACTGTATACCCCTTTGGCCAAATAGGTTTACATGCAAATATTCATTGCAGTGAGTCATTGTTCTAGTTTGAGGCCTCTGGATTCTGCTATTCTATCAATACTGGATCCTCACCAGGACTCCTCTCAGATATCCTGTTGTTTCCCTGTGTCATGGAGATCCTGCAGCTTTAGATCTACAGGACCAGCCCCTTCACATGCTCCAGCAGTTCATAGATGGGGTAGATGTTGGGGTGGGCCAACTCAGAGCCCTGAATCTGGGCCTGGATGGAAGCTGAGTTGGTCGTCCTGTCAGCTCTCCTGTGCCCATGCCCCCGGTGCCATGAGTGCCAATCCTACTCTGCTGGTCAGGCTCTCCTAAGTGACATACTGTCCCTGACAGTAAGGGACAGATCCAGATCTTTTGCACTCACTCCATTGAGGCCAGCTCTCTCATGTCCACACCACTAGAGCCAGCTCTCCCATGCTGCCCAGATGAGGGGTAGGAACAGCTCAACACAATGCTTGGACATTAGCATTGCCTCAGGCAGCAGCCCAGACCAAGGATATTCTCATTGACCTTTGGTGGTAACATGGGCCTTGGACCTTAAAACAAACCCTGTCTGTGATATGACTACAGACCCAGACATGGTCTCTGGTGTCATGGGCTCTACATGGCCTTTGGTGCTAACTTGGGCCAAGGACATTGATACAGACCTCAATTATATCAGGACTATGGACCCAGACACGGCCTTCAGTGGCAGATTGGGCTAAGATATCACCATGAACTCAGGTGGCAGCACAAGCCACTCAGACAAGTTTGGTCCCCAATATCAATGTGGTCTCCTGCCATTAACATGGTCTCAGGTAGCAGCTCAGACCACTGACATCAAGATGTCCTCCAGTGGCAACACAGACCACAGACATCAGTACAGATCCTGGATCCAGTATGACCAAGAAACCAGATATGGCCCTTGGCAGCAGTCCAGGCTCAGACATCACAGTGAACTCAGGTGGTTGTGCAGGCTCCTCATTTCTATCTATTCCTCATCACTGTAGCATCTCCCAGTTCCACCTTTCTCCACAGTGCACAAATCATTCAGCTTTGATTTCTCTCCCATATCTCTAACTCATACTCCATCTTTCCCATCTCTTCATCACATATTCACTCACCATAGTGATGTCTACATCAGGGCCATGTCAAGCACTTGGGTATCTTTCTTCTAGCCACCCTGGGGTCACAGGGCCATGGGTTGGGCACTTTGGTCTTCAGTGTGGTTTGATCCTGCTATATAAATTGTCTCTGTTCCACTGATTCTAAAAAAAAAACACCATTTATTTATTTATTTATTTATTTATTTATTTATTTATTTATTGTGTGTGTGTGTGTGTGTGTGTGTGTGTGTGTGTGTGACATACTATAGCATATGAAGAAAGTCAGAAGAAACTTGCAGATCATCAGGGGAGGTGACTTGAATTCAAGTCATCATTAGTGGTGGTGGTAAGTGCTTTACTTCCTGAGCCTGTAAGGACTATCAGGAGCCATTTAGGAAAGGCTAAAGGCAAAGTAAGTAAGTTTTCTGGAAATGGCCCACTGCTTTACATGTCTTCAATGGGTAAAGTCTGAATTGCAAGGCCTTCAGAGATTTCATCTCAGAATTGCTTCTTACTACTGATCTGCCTTTCCTGTCACTATTACATAGTTTAATGATTCCTGGTCATTAGCCCACCCTATTGGGCAGATTTCCTGCAGATCAATTTATAGATGAACGTTCATGAATTAATGCTATTTAGATGAATTAATGATTTTATAGAATTCATGATTTGATTAAAATAATTTTAGGAAGAAAGTTTATATGTGTGTGTGTGTGTGTGTGTGTGTGTGTTATATTATTTTTTTTACTTACTCACTTTAAATCCTGCTCACTGCTCCTTCCCAGTCACTCCCTCTCACAATCCCCTATCCCCTTCTCCTCTGAGTGGGTGGGGGCCCCTGTGTATCCCCTCACCCTGGCACACTAAGTCTCTGTGAGGCTAGGTGCATCCTCTCTCACGGAGGCCAGACAAGGCAGTCCAGCTAGAAGAACATATTCCACATACAGGCAACAGCTTTAGGGATAGCCCCTGCTCCAGTTGTTGCAGACCCACATGAAGACCAAACTGCACATCTGCTACATATGAGTGGGGAAACCTAGGTACAGCCCATGAATGTTCTTTGGTTGGTGGTTCTCTGAGACTCTGAGAGCCCCATGGGTCCAGACCCTATTGGTCTTCCTGTAGAGTTCCCATTCCCTTAGAAGTCATAATCCTTTCTCCTGTTAGGAAGAAAGTTTTAATAGATAGTTTTAGTAATTTTGCCAGAAAGATATAATGAAGTTAGAATCAATAATAGAACATGCCTATTTCTCACAGAATAGTAAGTAAAGGCTGCATAGTAAGAAATACAATGAGCTTCCACAATTACACTAAAAAGGTAAATAGGCTTGGGGCAAACTTGTGATCTAAGGATGGAGCCACCGTTGTGCATTATAATAAAGCAAGGTCATGCGAAACTGTTGTTTGAACTTATAGGTTGAAACACTGCCTTTGAACATAATATTAACACCTTTCTGTAAATCCCCTTTTATGCAATATTTGTCTGTGAGGTAATGTTCTAAAAACTTTTGTCTAAGAAGGTACAAGAAGCCCCCCTCCCCCCCAAAAAAAATAAAAGAAAAGAAAGGAAGAGAGAGAGAGAGAGAGAGAGAGAGAGAGAGAGAGAGAGAGAAGATGGTGGCTTGGGGGCTCTTCACCATCCATTCAAATGTATATGTATAGGTACATGTGTATATATGTAAGTATGCATGCACACCTGTTGAGCTGATGAGATAGGTGGTCAGGCCTGACCAGAATGTGTGTGTATGAATGTATGTGTGTCTGTACATATTGCCTATGTAAAAGATCTTTCTTTTCTTCTTGTTTCTTCCTGGTTCACAAAGAGTTAATGAGTCCAAACTTCTTGTCTAGCAAGAGGTCCTTAAGCAACAGAGCAAAGAAACCAGCCTTAAATAGCACAAAATAATAAGAGATACTAAGATAAGACCCTAGCAATTATTAGCACAAAACAGTAAGAGAGAATTATACAGAAAAGAAACCAGTGCTTATTAGCACAGAACAGTAAGAAAGAGTGAAGTTTCCAGAGGGCATCAGCTCCTGGCCCCCAGAACCACTAAGTTACAAGGCTATAGATCATCAGTCTTTGGTTTTCATCCAACTCTGTCTTCCACCTCAGTACTAGTGATGCCAGGAAGGTCCCTACATAGGACCTATCTTCTTAACATTTGAGGAACCTATTCTCCTGCTAGAGCCTTAAGAATGTTATTTCATGTGACCGTGGCTGATGGTTTTTATGTTCGAGGGTGGAATATGATTGTGTGCTATGAGAGGGTATACAGGCAAGGGAGAGAGAGAGAAACAGGGGCAGGCATCTCATGCACAGAGTCTGCTATAATCCTCACATTAGGCTTCAGGATGCGGAAAGGGGGAGTCAAAATATGCTAGGGTTGAAATCATGTCTGTTCATTTGACAGGAAAGATCATACCAGAGATGGTTGTGTGCATGAGCACATGGGCAATGGGATAAGAAGAGAGACTAGGCATAATTTGGGAGAGGCAGATGTTGGTAGTTATATGAGAAGAAATCTGGGAATTCTGAATTCTTGGACCAAGATAGTAAATTGTAGTACTTTTCAAGAATATTTATTTCCTAGTTGGCCTGTTACATCTAATACAATCATGAAAGCTGAGGTAAAGGTTGAAACAGTAGGGGCAGGACATGGAGGGACATAAATAAATGCCACTCCTATAATAGAGATACACTTGGGTTGAGGAGGTGGCTTGAGCTAGCATGAAAAAAAGTGAAAATCTGGTTAGCAGAGAAATGGGGCTTCATTTTAGAGGCAGGTCACTATAGTAATGAACCATCAAATCTTCAGAGATGTATCCTGTCACCCCTAACAGAAACAAACATGTCCTGGCGAACATACTGCCTTAGTTACTGTTCTGTAGCTGTGCCAGAACTATTGCTGTGATGAAACACCATGACCAAGGCAACTTACAAAGAAGGTGTTTAACTGGGAAATTGCTTACAGTTTCAGGTTAGTCTGTGATCACCTTGGCAGGAGGTATGGCAGCAGGAATGGTGCTGATTCACAGGCAGGTGGTGGGATGAAGGGGAAGGGAGGGGAGAGAAGGGGGAAAGGGAGGGAGGAAGGGAGGAAGAGCCTGGCATGGGCTTTTGAAACCTTAAAGCCCACCCCCAGTGACACACCTCCTCCAAAAAGATGATACCTACTTCAACAAGGCCACACTCCTAATCTTTCCCAAACAGTTCCACCAAAAGGGGACCAAGCATTCACACATATTAGCCTATGGGGCTTATTCTCATTCAGACCACCACACACACCAATCCAGGAAAAGAACCCACAGGTATTACGCAATAAGGGGTCAGAAAGAGAGGGAAAAAAGAAAGGCTTCACAGGAAACTGGCATTAACCACAGCTGATGGCCTGGCTGAGGCCATGGGCTGCTGTGAATTCTGGGTAACTGGCAGACTGTCCCATGCTACCTCCCACTGCTCACCATTTCTGTATTTCTGTCCTCACAGACACTTTGGCTCAGGAAGACAAACTCTGTGCACCAAAATACAAAAATCCCAGAACACAATGAGGACTAGTTGAGATACATACACTGTATCCTCAATGATAAGTAGTAAGACAGACTTCTAGCTTCTACTAGGGGAGGTAAACCACTTGTTAATGACTGGAACGGCAATTAATTAGAGGTTTTACACATCAATCAGTGTGAATATGATGTATTTCTTCCATATTTGGAGTGATTTGCATAACATATCACCTCATTTAGGATAGGAAGGAGGCATTGAATTGGATTTCTGAGTTCAAGGCCAACTGAGTATACAGAGCAGTGAGGTCCACGACAGCAAGGGCTATATAGAGAAACCCTGTCTCAAAAAAAAAAAAAAAAAGACAGAAAGATCTAATGGGCTAGAAGAAAATAGTATATAGTGGTAAGTGAAAATAAGATTATAAATGATTTGAGGATTAAGTTTTCTTTTTTGTTAATTACTTTTATAAAAAACACAGAAGATCTGATCAGAGGCTAGAAAGATGGAGCTGCAGATGAAGATACCTCCCATCAAGTCTGATGACCCCAGAATTTACATGGGGGAAAAGGAGAAACAACTGATTCGCTAAAATTGTTTTAGTACCCCTACACGACACACACACACACACACACACACACACACACACACACAGAGAGAGAGAGAGTCAATGTAAAAAAAATAACAAATTTATTTCATGAAAAAGTAATTTTAAAAAAAGATAAGAAGGAGAAAATTGATTCAGATCCACATAGCCATAATATATATTCAATATTCCATAAATAACATTTATGGCCTTAGTAAGATTGTAGATTGTAGCTTTGGGGGAGTGGGGAGTAAGGTGGAGGTTAGCACTCATATTTTTAACTACTACTCCTGGCAGTGTTCAGACTTTAAAGGATATGTTCAAATGAGAAGAGTCTCTGTAGCTGGTATTCACTCTTGCCTACTCTCCCCAGTAGCAATGTCATGTCACTTCACTCAGTCAGGGCCATAGACTAACAATAAGGTTTATCTCCTATAGCTAGAATAGGCAGGTCCTTGGGAATTTCTCTACCAGTCTCAGCAGCTGGTAGAGTTCTCAGTACTTTGGGAGCTGACACTGGGTAAACTAAAACAATATTACCTTTCTTTTAAGTCCAGTACTTCAAGTAGGAATGAAGGGTTAAACAGCTATGTGGACTGTGGTACTAGATCTATCCATGGAGCTCAGAGACTCACACTGTCTGTGAGGATGTGATGTACTGCAGACTCCTGCTATGTCTCCAAGATATGAGCTTACATCCGTACCTGTTTTTTGTTGGGCCATCAATGAATCTTTATGTAGGAACTCTCTTTAGAACTTGCACATAGTAAATATCTGATTAGTGTCCAGGAATGGACTATATATAAGCTATAAAACTTTTGCACATATTTGTTTATATTACAGTAAGGGGTTAATTAGGAAGACATATGTATCCCTCTAAATTTGCACATTAAAACACTAGCACTTAATACCTCAAATGTCACATTAACACAAGGTAGAGACTTTACAGAGGTAATCAAAGTAAAGTTATATCATGAGGGTGGACTCTTTTTTTCTTCATTATTTCTATCCAGGTAGAAATCCACAATCTCTCCTCTTCTCCCACTCTCACCCTCACAAATCCCTCCCCTCATTGCCTCCTGCCCTTCTCCTGAGAGACGGGGTAGGTCCCCTTGACCAGCCTGCCCTGGGACATTAAGTACCAGCATCCTAAGAGCATCCTCTCCCACTGAGGCCTAGCCAGGCAGTCCTGCTAGGAGAAGGGGATCCAGT